>APFE030483942.1:0-15266 GCA_000404065.3 Pinus taeda | reverse complement strand
AATTAATAAAATTAAGTCAAAAAACGATGAGAGCTCCTGAGGCAAACTGCACGCAGCCCTAGCTGCTACTACTTCTCTCAGAGACATAGGCCTGCTTCTCCTCAGCGGCCTCGTGCTACGGAGGCTTGAGAAAATGGATCCACCAGAGAACGAAGATCATCGTTTATTCCACCATCAGGAATCAGAAGAAATAGCCGAAGTATTTGCCTCCCTCATTTACTCAATGGGACCAGCTAAGAACAGACCAGCAATATCAAAGTTTGTTAAAAGAATGGAAGAAATACCACATATATCTCTTCCTCCACCCCTCCCACAAAAAGTAGCTCTCTCCCTAGCAAAATGAGGATTAGTAGGGAAGTTCACAGGGTTGTGGCCATCACCGAGGACTGTCCAAAAATGGGTAGAAAGAAACTAGTTGACTTCAATAAACGAAAAGATCTTGATTAGGTTTTGTGGCAGAGGATATTATACCTTTCACTCCGAGACCAAGGAGGATTGAGACTTGATTTTCAGGAATGGTATGTATTTCATGGATATGAGGGGGTTGTATCTAAATAGATGGACCCTAGAATTTGATCCAGAAATGGATGTCCCAAGCACTGTACCTGTCTGGGTTAGATTGTCACACCTCCCTCTCCACTGCTGGGGAGATGACTTAGTTAAAGCCATAGGAAATGCAATGTGGAAGTACATCAATCGATGCGAGCCAAAGGAAAATATGCATGCATGCACTCGAATACGTGTCGAAGTGGATCTAGAGACAGGACTCCCGGAAGCTATAAAAATCAAAGTGGAGCAGTGGACGCACATACAACAGCTGGACTACAAGCATATTTCCTTCAAATGCAAGGTATGTCATGAATATGGTCATTTCACAAATAGATGTACAAAAAAAAAGAAAATGAAAGTGAAAAAATGGAGGATCTGGAAAATAAATGGGAATAATTTAAGAGGAAAAAAACTTCAAACAAGTAACCAAACCAATCTTCTTCATAGGCTTCAACATCCACAGAAGCCTGGCCTATCTCGCTGAATGGAGACCTTGCAACTACAAAGCCATTCGATTCATTGGATTTCTCTGCTCCCCCATCTCCCTGTTCCAAATCTAGATCTAGATCTAGAACTAGAACTCCTCATTCCCCTAACCCTTCTGCCCACTCCCCTAGAATCTCAAATCCCCACCTCTTTCTACCCCCCTTAGTAGACAGAATCTTAACCAGAAAGCAAGCAAAGGAAGCACTCCCTAATACTGAAAAAAAAAAAAAGTGGGAAGGAAGACAAACAAGGAACTAAGGGATGAAGCAGCAACAAAAGAAATGGCTCTAGGAATGCAACAACCTATGGACACTTTCCTAGGGAAGAGCATAGGGAACAACGAGAGAAGTCAACCAAAGGGGGAGGGCACCGTGTACCACCAAGCAAGTAAATAATGATAATATTCTCCTAGAATTGTAGAGGAATGGGGTCAACTATTAAGGAAAATGCAGCAAGAGATATATTAATAAATGAAAACCCAGATATTCTAATGATCCAGGACACAAAGGCAGGCAATCAAGACACCAAAAATCTAAAAAAAAAGTTTATAAAGTATGAAGGGGAAGCCATGCAGGAAATAGGAGCATCTGAAGGCATATGCACAATATGGAAAAAAGGAATATGGGAATTGATTCAAAAGAAAACAGATCAGCATTGGATAATAACAGACCTCAAGAAAATCAATACAAGGGAGAGGTACAGGGTCATAAACAGCTATGCCCCCAATCACTATAAGGATAAAGAATAGTGTTGGGCTTCTTTGAAGGAAATCTTACAAGAAAGTCAAGCAGGGAAGGTGATTTTAGGAGGAGATTTAAATCTGGTAAGAAGTACTGAGGAAAAGTTTGGAGGAAATTATCAAACGGACTCCTATAGGAACTCTCTAGAAGAAATTATGGAGCAACATAGCCTTCTTGACATTCCCCCAAATAACAGGAAATACACTTGGAACAACAAAAGAGTAGGTAAAAGTAATATCAAAGAAAGGCTGGATAGGATATCATCCACACCACTTCTTCAGATTATAAACCGGTTTTAGTAGCTTTGGGTAAGCTAGAGAACCAGGGCCCGCTACCCTTCAGATACAGCTCAACCTGGGACAACAACATAAAAATCAACAAGTTAGTTAAAACAGTATGGTAACCAAGAGTAGTAGGTTCACCTCACTACATATGGGAGACAAAAATTAAAAATTTAAGAGCCAAGTTAAAAAAATGGGCAAGAACAAAGGAACAAAAAAAAAAGAAAAGAAAAAAGAGCTCCAACAGAAAATGGACAGCATGCAAATGGAGAAAAAGGGCAAAGAGGAAAATAGGCAAGACTATTTAAAAGAGAGACAAATCGTTTCTGAAATCTATAGGGAAAACAAGAAAGAGGAAGAAGAGGCCAAATTGAAGTCCAGGAGTTTATGGCTCAAGGAAGGTGATAGGAACATGTCTTTTTTCCATAATTCTATGAGGATTAGAGGAGCCAAAAACCAGATAGAAAAGATCTAAGTGGAAAATCAAGAAATTAAAGGAACAAAAGAAATAAAAAAAGCAACCCACAAGCATTTCAAAGATCTATTGTCAACCACAGATGAAATGGATGAGTATGAAGAAATTTTGTAGCACACAAAAAAGAAAATAAAGAAAGAACAAAATGCAGATTTGTGCAAAGAGCTAACAGAGGAAGAGATAGTGAAGGCCATATAGAGTCTACATCCAGATAAAGCACCAAGGCCAAACGGCTGCAGCATAGCCTTCTTCAGACATCACTGGTAAGACAATAAGAAAGGACTTCATAAGAATGGTGAAAAACACCTTAAAAAAAAACAGATGGAGGCAATACAAAATCCTCCTATCTAGGACTTGTCCCAAAAGAGGCAAATCCCATTAATTTCAATAGATTCAGGCCCATCTCTCTATGTAATTCATCTTATAGGATAATAACCAAATTAGTGTCAAACAGAATCAAGAATGTACTGCCTCAAATTATATCTGAAAACCAAGGAGGGCTTGTGCCAAACCGACAAATCATTGATAATGTCATAATTATCCAGGAAGTTGTCCATTCTAGTATCCAGAAGCAAGAGAAAGGCATGATAGTTAAATTAGACATGGAAAATTCCTTTGATAGGGCCAACCACCCTTATCTCATGGCTATCCTCCAGAAACTTGGCTTTTCAGAAGAAATAACAAGTGTGATTCACACATGCATCTCCACTCCATGGATAAACCCTCTCATAAATGGAAGAACCAACTATTTCTTCCGAAGCACAAGAGGTCTTAGGCAAGGCTGCCCTCTTTCCCCTTTTCTTTGCATAATAATGCCAGAGACTTTAAGTAGAGCTCTGGAAGCCCAGAGGAAAGAAAGAGCTATAACAGGGATAAGAATAGCAAAAGTAATAAAAACCATAAATCACTCCTTGTTTGCGGACGATACTCTACTGCTAGGAGGAGCATCAACAATAATAGCGAGAAGATTTAAAAAAACATTGGTTAAATTCCTACAGGTGTTAGGTGGGTTATTAAACCACACTAAATGCATGATTTATGGCTGGAATTTTCTGCCTAGAATTATGCAAAGGATATCCCAAATCATGGGAATCCCAGCACAAGAAAGATGGAGCCATTTCCTCTACCTAGGACTCCCAATCTCCAAAGATAGCATGAAAGCCAAAATATGGACAAAACGGATCAAAAAAATGCAAGCTAAGATAAAGAATTGCGGAATGATGTGGTTAATATGGTTGGAAGGGTGAGTCTAATTAAAGCTCTTCTTGCAGCACTACCTATTTATTAATATGCTATAATCATGGCACCAGCAAGTGCCCGTAAACAGATGGAGTTAATTATAAGAAGATTTCTATGGCAAGGTGGGAAGCAGGAAAACAAGTTCAGCCTGGTCAAGTGGGATCAAGTAGTGTTACCATATGAAAAAGGAAGGCTATCTATTCAACTGCCAGGACTAATGAATGCAGCTCTTGGTATGAAAATAGTGTGGAGACTCATAACTGGTAAAGAAAGCTGGTGGAAAAAAATCCTAATTAACAAATACATGGATGGATCCAAAGAAATGTTATTGAAAGGAATCAGCCCAATCAGACAAAGTTCCCAAGTATGGAAGCTAGCCAAAAAAGTAATTCCATTAATGAGAAGCCACATCTCAAAAATTCCAGGTAACGGGAAAACCATTTCGATATAGGAGAACAGGGTCACGGGGAAAGATCAAATCCAAAATCTCTTGGAAGTTGAAGGCATTCAAGAATGGCTAAAAGAAAATGGATACAACACTCTCCATTCAATCTCTGTATGGAACCAGAAGGAGTGGTAGGAGTTGAAAATTCCAGCCATTACAGTAAACCTAGAAGGACAATGGACAAAAATCAAACAACATTTAAAAGGGGCAGCTCCTATCCACTATGATGAGGAAGATGGCTACCTATGGGATCCAAACGATGGGTAGTACACAATTAAATCTGGATATAATATCCTCCAAGAGCAGATTGATCACCGAGAACGAGACTCATGGAAACTAGCCTAGAAGTCAGAAAGCCTGCCAAAAATAAAATTTTTCATATAGATCTTGTTAAAAGGGAAGATTTTGACTGCAGAATTTTTTAAAAAAAGGGGCATTCAAGGGCCATCAAGATGCCCTTTATGCCAGCAAGTGGAAGAAAATATACAACATTTATTCCAAGAGTGTGAATTCTCAAAGGAATGCTGGAAGTAACTAATACAACCATTGGAAATTAAATTAATCTTTGAAAAACCATTGCCGGAATTTCTGAGAAACCTTGAGAAAGCTTACCCTTATGAAACAAAGAAGAAAGCCACGATTATAAGAATATGGAAATGTATACCAACAGTGCTATGTTGGAAAATTTGGTTGGCTCGCAACAAGCGCATATTCAAAAATCAAAACCCAAGAATTGGGAAAACACTATCCAAACCTTGGGGAATGAATTCTGAAATTCTCAACGCAAAAGCAACTGCATCAACAGACTATAACATTCTCCAACAAGAGGAAAGGGATTGGCTCAGAAAGGCCACAATAGGCAACAATGGACAGGAAGGTCAGAGAAAAGAAAATACAAAAGGAAAATGGAAATTAAGAATGATGGAAGAGGAGTTGGAAAGCCAGAAGAAAAATCAGAATAGACACGGTATGTATTTTAACGAAGCCTCAAAGAATAATCCCGGAAAAGCAAGAGCGGGTGGAATAATTTATGATCCAAATGGGGAAAAAATAACCACCTACAAGTGAGGATTAGTACAAATGTCAAATAATCAGGCGGAAGCATACAGTTTACTGATGGGAACAACGCTGATTCAAAAAAAAGGAATTCAAAATCCTATCGTCATAGGAGACTCAGCCATCATAATCGAGATTGTGGCTCGAAATAGGAACCCCAAAAACAACTTTATGAACCGAATCATCCAAAGAACTAGAAGGAATTTAGCAGGATCCAGAAATGCAACCTTCAAACATGTCTTGAGGATGCATAATAAGCAAGCGGATCACCATGCAAATCAGGCTGTGGAGAAGGAAGAAGGAATCATCTGAGAGAATCAAGATGAATACTATCTTAGCATGCCATAACTCCTATAGAAAAATGACAAGAATGAAGTTTTGGTATACAATAGGACAATGCAGAAGGAGTAGAGAGAAACATCAAGGAAGAGAATGTACAGCACAACAAGGAATCCACAGCCATCAGGAAATCTAGAAAAACTCGGATAGTCAAAGGAAAAATCATGACACCGAGGAACAGCACATGAAAGATGCAGTGATGGCAGCTCAGATCACAAATTTCATGAGAAAAGCAGAGGCACTGGGGAAAATTGAGGCAGACTGAAGGAATAGCAGAAGAAGGAACAAGAAAAAGACAAAGGAACAAAAGTAGAAGGAACAACAACCAGAAGGAACAACAGCAGAAGGAATAACAACCAAAAGGAACAATAGCAAAAGGAACAACAACTGAAGGAACAATAGGTCGAAGGAACAACAGGCCAAAGGAACAACATCATACGGAACAACAAGAAGATGAAGGAACAATAGTAGAAGAAATAGCAACTGAAAGGAACAACAGTAGAAGGAACAACACCAGAAGGAACAAAAACCAAATGGAACAGTAGCAGAAAGAACAGCAGCCAAAGGAACAACAGGCCGAAGGAACAACAGATCAAAGGAACAACAAGCAGAAGGAACAATAGATCGAAGGAACAACAAGCCGAAGGAACAACAGGAAGGAATAACAGGCAGAATGAACAACAGAATAAGGAATAGCAACTAGAAAAAGGAACAGCAGCATAAGGAGCAACAAATGAAAGAAAAATAGAAAAAAGGAATAGTAGGTCAATGGAACAACAACAAGGGACAACAAGCAGAACGAATAATAGCGCAAGGAATAGCAAACTTAAGGAACAACAAAATGAAAAACATAAGGAAAAGGCCACAAAATTTATTCTCCCAGTTTACAAACCATAATTTTTTGTGAAATATGCTATGTAAATTTGTTTTCTTAGCGGGTCAGTATGTAAAATAGTACTCTAGAATAGCTAAAAAAAGTTCTGAAGTTTTGCTACCAAGCATAGAAAAAAGGTCTGCATGCCTATTTAACCGCTCAGTCTATCATATCAGAACAACGGAATGTAAAAGGATCTTGCTCCAAAAACGTTTTTTGATAATATAACAACTATCCGATCTTGTTAATATAAATATAAATACAAATTAATAATTAAAAATTATTGGTTTATTTAGAAATTTAGAGAGGACTAATTTATTTTTTAAATTTTAACATGAAAAATTGTTTAATTTATTAATAGATATATAAATTACATAATATAATTGTTATAAATAATTCTTTTTCTTATAATAATATCATTTATCTATTTATAATAGAAGATTTGATGGTTAATCTATATTAATATTGCTCTTAAGAGGATAGGAAAGGAAAACAGTACATGATATGCTATACTTGAGAAGAATTGGTGGACCTAATCTGCCTGATTAAAGGAAGTCAATTTCCACTGATCTCAATCACATTGTCTGTGTTGAGATTATGTGGATGCTTTATAATCTCAAGAGCCTCCCTAATTTTTCTCCTTTGATATTGATCTTCCCTTGCGATAATTGAGGCGCTCTCCAAGTAAACATGGTGCTTAGTTTTTTAGGAGTGTTTTTCAAGGGCCGAAGTGCAAGACCTTTCATTCTTAATATTTACTCCATGTTCTTTTAGTCTCTTTTGTAGGGAATGACCTGTTTCTCCAATATCACTCCTGCCACAAAAAAATAATTCTATATACTCCCTGGAGATGATGTTTATTAATATTATCCTTGACAGACCTCATACCCTGTTTATGTTAGTCATTTTAATTGTGTCACTTCAAGAATATAAACTTAATAGTGTAGGGGATTCAAAGGTTGTTTTATATTGGTTAGAATGATATAATTACTTAAACACTTATTTATTGGATGAATGGATGATTAGAGTCATGGAACTGATCAAAATATTCAAGGTTATATTCTTTGATCACATTCAAAGATAATTAAATTCAAATTATCCAAAATGGGAGTGGGATTACAACTGGGTCAAATACATTATGAAGAATACTTGCAAGGAGAAGTGTTGGCTAATTAGTAGAGGACACATTTCCTTTAGTTAAAGACTTACCTTTTCATGCACATCTGCATTTTTTATTATTAGAATCATATCCATTGAACTTATGATACTAGTTTTAACTTGGATATCAAGTTTTCTACCTAGTTTTAATGTACATAATGAACTTGTTTGTGCCAACCAACAAAACCCTAACTGCTGGCCCTTTCGACAAAAACCTACATAGCGCAGGCTGCAGTCTCACCCGAAGCAGTATTAGGGGATGCTAGAACAAGGTTTCTGCATCTAGATACTGTGTGATAAGTAATCAAAATCCCTTGTTGCTCAGATCTGCCTTCGCGCATATCTACCCTCTTCATGCATATATCATAATAGATTTAATCACTACCTTCGCGAAAAAAATATTATTACTTAGTTCATGCATAGATATTAAAGATTTAACATATTCGCGCAGTAATTACACTTTATTCCACAGAGAACATATCATTGAGTGATAAATCATAACTTGAACAGAAATAAAAATGAGACACAGATGCAAGAAAATTGTTCCAAAATTAGTCTTTATTAGATTCAGTATTCAATTTACAGACTCTTCCACCCTGTGCACCTAGCTGCAGGGGCCTGCACACTCAACTACAGACTTGCCTAGGTCTCCCCACACTAAGCTACAAGAGCCTTCCCTTTTCGCCTAAGTATAGGAAACATAGCTTTCCTACCTTAGCACTTGCCCAAAATAACAAACTCTATCATTTTTTCTCTATATCTCTACACTCGCTATGACTCATCTATATATAATATTTTTGCTTACAATACCATGGCCCGTGGCCTATGGGTGATTCTCAAAAGAGACCTCTCAATTACCTATACAAGGGGATAAAGCCCCTTTTGCTCCCACTTAGCTGCATGTTCTACTTCCACATTCCACAGAGACTTTACATTCTTTACAAAACTCTTCTCAAAAATTGGTTAAACTAACCCTAAATTGACCCTAGGGACCATATCGCAACACTAGAATCTTATAAAATTGTTTTGAATCCTATGGGGATTTTGATATTTCCCGAACATTAGATGTTGCACATATTAGAATATCATGTCATACATGTGAATAATATTTAGTATATGTTAGCTTATGTAAATTACACCTTTGCATTAATACCTCGTCTATCCCACTAATGAACCAAGGTCTCATTGGAATTTCTGCAAATTCTTATTTTAAATAAGAAGTCAAGGCTAACAACCTGCATATATGAGCCCTTAACTAAAATGCTAGATTCGGACATTCAGAAAAGCATCCACATGCACCCACATTACTAGGAAAAGTTCAACCCATAGAGTTGTATGTGAAGTTGAATGTGGAGTTGTAGCTAGTGATGTACATAAATCACATGGTAATTGAACTTAAGACTAACTATTTAGTACTTATGTATATGGGTGATTGAATTTAAAGCCATGGATATATATCTCACACCAGAAAATCTTATGCTGATGGATATTTTGAAGTACATATGGGAAGAAAATTCAATGTTGTACTCCGACAATTTGACCATACTATCAGATTTTATATTTATTATATTAAAAAAATCTCGTATCATTAGATATCTGATGATAGTTTAGTCATATATCTGACAAGAAGGGTGTGGACCCAGGTTCAGATTTAGTTGCATTAACCGACAAAACCCTACACTACCGACCCTTTTGGAAACATTCTGTTTAGCATAGACTACAATCTTACCCGAGGCAGTATTAGGGGATGCTACAACCAATTTTCTGCATCCATGAGGAAATGTGATGTAGCAGCAAGGTGTTTCCTTAATCTAAGGCCCTATTTGACCTTCGCAAACCCTTATCTTTAGAATCACAGACTTAAAGTGGTTTCTACTTAATTATATCTATGAGCTTCGCCTAAGTATTCTAGCATGCATAAGTTATCACATAAAAGTAGATCTGAACCTTCGTGATACAATTAAAGCAATACCACAGAGGATCAAATCATAACTAAGCATAAGCACAAAAACATATGAATATACAAATAATTGTACATAATTTCTTCAAATATACTTTATTCTTTAGACCTTCAACGAATACACTTATTCTGACCCTACGCACATAGCTGCAAGGGCCCATGCACTCAGCTACATACTTACCAAGGTCTCCACACACTCAGCTATAGGAGCCTTCCCCTTCACCAGAATATAGAATTATAGACTCAAAATCTTACTCCTCAACTATCCATAAGCTTGCTTATTGACTCCTAGATGACTCCCTTTTATATCTTTTCAATTACATTACCATGGTCCACGAACCATGGGAGGATCTCATTTTTTATTAAAAACAGCCCATCCATTTACAAAATAAAGGGCTTTGACCTGCCTAGCATCCCCTTTGACTCTTAACATTCTACGTTATTTGTGCTCCCCTCCTCAAAATGCAGATACTTTACAATCTTACATCAAAATTGACTCAAGCTTAGACAAAAGTTATATGAGGGGGTCCCCATCCCAACAATCCCCCAACACAAAGATGTGACTTATCCCGAGTCACTCTGCCAGTACGTCCTCAATGCGCACTTTAAGGCTGCTGAATTTTGAGTTCAAGGCTTGAAACATGGTTGTGCACTGCGCAGCGGCCTGCCAAACCTCCTCGACCAACTTCTCAATAGTTGGCCCCTCTACTGCTAAGCCAATGGTCCTCTATGTTTGTTGCATTCATTTCATTTTACTCTCTACAACCTGAGATTGTTGACTAGCCTTGTCAGCCCAAGGCTGCATTCACACTAAAATGATTGAGACTTTTCGTCACAGCTCGTCTATCTAATTTTGAATAGCCTTCCCTTCTTCGGCTCTGACGAACAGTTTCACAGGTGCTAAGGTCCATGATGTTGCCCTAATTTCATCAAAATGCAGTTGTTTATCTTGTATGTCCACTTTGATCTTTTGTACATGTGGGTCCTCCTGCAGCGAGGCCCACATCTCCGTGGTGTTCTCAAAAATTTGGTTGTAATCCTTAACTAGAGCTTCTAGTACTTTCATGTCTTCCTTAATAGAAGCCTCGTGATGCTCTCAAACTTTTAGAGGTGTTGTTGGTTGTAGCTTCATCTACATTTGCATCTCAAACTTCATGCATTCAACATCTTCTTTGGATTCCTTCATCGCGGCTACCGGCTTGTGTAGCTTCTCTTCAGAAGTTGCTTCAGTTCATATGAGGAGTTCTAACAGCTCAATGCAATTTTGGGTGAAGGCATCCTCCAGCTCGTGCCTGCGTGCAACAGTTATGCCCCTATATTGGATGGCCCTAGAAACTTCCTCATCTAACTTCTCATTGTGGCTCTTGATGTCCTTGATCACGAAGAGCACCCACTCTTCCCAAATTTTCAATTCGGTAGATACTCCATAGTGGAGCTGATGTAATGCTTGAATGTGTAGAGTCGCTAGGTTCAGCTCTGAGTTATTCCAATATGGCATTGCTTCCTAATCTGTCATGGTAGTAAAGCGCAACGACCCTCCTAGAATTGGCAGGGTGCAGACCTCTATGATTACCACCAATGTTGAAGGTAATGTTGGTGTCGCACTTGTCATTCCCATGCTCACTTGATTCTCACTCGCCTGAACCACACTCGCTTGTACTTGTAGCTTTTTGAGGCCCTGTTCAAACCTGCGTCAATACTGACTTTTACTAATCCCCTATAAGTCCCCACATATCCTCAGTGACAGAGCACATGGTATCACCAATCTCATCAATGCACCCCTTAGTGAGGACCATCGATTCAATGTTCGAGGTCTTCTTAGCCTTCCTCTTCCTGCGCGCACGTCTAGTGGTGGGTTTCTTCCTCTTCTTTAGGATGAAATGAGACTCAATATCTTTTGTCTCCTTAAAAGGGTCTTCTCCACCTTGCTATGGTTCCTCTGTGTATGGCTTCTCTTTGTCTACGTGCGCTGGCTCATGCCTATTATTCTTCCCAAGGTCCACAGTGACCTTTTGAGGCACCTTCTTGGGGTTTTCCAACGGCGTACCTTTCTTTTGGTGATACCTACCTGGTCTCCTTTAGCTTCCTTGTTGGGGTCAAGCCACACGCTTGACCAGTTAGAGATTACATAAAAAAATCCTGCTCTGTGACCAAATAGGGAAACTCATACCATATGCCTTCTACATCTTTCTTTGTCTGTATGTATACATTGTGGAAATATGCTTTGAAGTTTGCAACTCCACTATATTGGGTAAATAACACTAATGATAGTCGTGTCTTCTAGTTGACCATGGTGCATAGATCCATCTCAAACAAAAGCCAAAATAATTTATTCTCTACCACCCGATTTGGATCCTTCGACGCCCACAGTGAAGCGTACCTCGCAGCTTCACATAAGTTTGGGTCTACACTAGGGAATTGTGACTCATTTGGGGTCCTCTAGGCTATCAGAGCAATCAATAGCAATAACCATGCATAATGGAAGGGTTTCCTATCTTCCTCAGCCTCGTGAAAATCATATACAAATTCCTGACAGAGGTATCTTGCCCTATTAAACTATAGCCCTTGGCTGCACTACGCAGCGAACTGAATTATTAGGGTTGGCACCTCATCTGTCCTACACTTCCTCATAATTTTACCAGCTAGAATGGACGCGGCAAAGGAAACGACCTTATCATAAATCGAGCTAACAGTGTAGCCTCGTGACTTCTTGACTACATTAAAATATTTCTTCACCTAGTTTGCGAGCTTCTTTTCTTGAGACTTACGAACAAAAGTGTTAGCAGGGTCTTCTCCTGCACATGGTAGTGTGGTGACCCTCCTAATTAGCATAGTGTCAATTTGGATCCTCTCCCGAAGCCATAAGGCTTCTTCATGCACCAAAGTTTGCAACAGGCACACACATATTTTATTGATGTTGTTGTGCCCAAAACGAAGCATAGTCAACATATTCAGTAAACTAGCACACTGAATCCTAGTCGCCCACATCATTGGTTCAACTCTCGTCACACCAAACTCCTCATAATATACCATCTTCAGGTATTTACTCAGCTCAAAATGAGGGAATTTGGCCCTATCTTCCGAATCCCAATGCCCCATGCGCAGTTGTGGTACCTGCGCCAACAACGCTCCCTCAAAGGGCACATCTTAAGGCATGAAATGTGTACAAATAGAAAATTTTACAACATCAAGGTCCTTGGTCACCTTAGTAGTTGGCTTGCTCTTCGACATATATGGAGGTAACCGGAAATTGGCTCGGCATCTTCAACACTTACGTCCTCAACTCCTGTCTCAAGTTCTTCCTCCTCTAAGTCAACCAGCTCCATTGGTGGCTTCTTTTCCTCTTTTTCCATATTTTCCTTGCTCAACTGCTCAACCAACACCTTCCTAGGTGACTACCTTATCGGTGGCTTATGCGGTTTCTTCTGCTTCTTCACAGCTGCTGCTTATGCTAGCTCTACCGTTGTGGCTGCCACTCCTGCAACTGAGGGCTTCATCCTAGGTGATCTAGGAGTTGCAGTGTGTGTAGGAGGGGTAGGAGTCTTGATGTTTGTTAAACCTTGTTCCAGAAATTCCCAATAGACATCCTTCCAATCCTCAACAGGCATGCAACAATTCTCTCGGCTTAGACTTAGGCACAAAATCTCACAAGATTTATTCAAGAGGCTAAGTGTCCAAATGTAGAGTGGGATGCCACATTTATAGCCAAATTCAAATTCAAAATCCTTGAATTCCTTCAGATCCTCCTCATAAATGCGAATTTGGCAGCAAATTTTCATAGATATGCTCCTCAAAGTCACTTCCCCCACACCTTTTAACTTTAAAATCACGGTCAAATCAACTATAGCTTTTCCAATGGTCACATTTTGGGCAGGCTGCATTGGATCCTTCCTTATGGCACAGTTAAATTGTCACATCTTTCTCCACCCTGCACCATCTCCCTAAACATTGTGCAACCCTCCTTCTTCGATGGAACCATTTCTCAACAAAGTAGTTGATAGTCTGGTGCTTGCTTTCAGTTGTCTAAAGCGCTAACACTCTCTTGCTCTCATATAGTCATCACATCCTTGAGATGACTGGTTTTTTATTTTTGTGTTGTAGCATAAATTCCGTTATCTTTGGTCACATGTTTACATTTTTAATCGTGTTAAAATTTTCATGTTCATTTAATTGTATTAACTCTGATTATTATTATTTTTATTATTTTCTTTGACAATGCCTGACAATGGGCGGGATCTGGTTATCTGGGACTTGCCCATTGCCCTAGGGTATCTAGATAGAAATATTCGGGCTAGGTTATCGATTGTTTTCAACCAAATTCTATTTATTGGTCTGAGACTTAAACAGATCCCACAAAATTTGCATACCCTTCAACATTTTTAAGCTTTTTGTTTTACTTCTACCATTAAATCCCAGATTATCTCGCTCTAGAGTTACCAATCTTCCTCATGCACCCAAGAAAAAAATAATTTATTTTAAATTTCAGCTTAACTTTCCTACCATAATTCACAAAATTTAAGTTCTTTCCTTTTCCAAAATCCTTCAAATGTTTCAGTACCAAATTTTAACAAAACTCTACTATGTTTTGAATCAATACAAACTACCCTAAAATGATTCCATTTTAACAAAGGGTTTTTTGTAAAATAAACAAAGAAAGAAGTTGCACATCAAAAGGTACTTATCTTTGTTTATCCATTCTATCAGGAAATTCAATCAAGAAGGACCACACCACCCAACCACGAGATTGGCAATGAGATTCAGTCTCCCCCTGAGCTTTCTCCCTAATAGATAATTTAGAAATCAAACCTTTGAGATAGCTTATTCTTGAACCTCAAGACTGCACCAGTCCAGTCTAGAACTTTATTCTCAACGATTTTTCCAAGGGTTCCACTAGCTCTATGTCCATCTCAAGAACACCCTAGACTCGCAATGTCCTCCCAACCTTCACAATGTCCTATGCAAGGTACCACATTTTCAATCTTATTTTCTCCCAATCCTCCATCCTACTTCTAACCCCCTTGGTTCTTTACCATTGAGATGGGGTTTTTCCATCCCTAGGGAGAGAGAAAGAAGGGTAATTGTTTCTAACTGTCTAGAGGTTTGAAACTTTGATTTTATTTTATTGGCCATTTTCCCATGACTTTCAAAACATATCATTATTTATTTATAAATCAAGATTTCCATTTAATCATAAAGTTTATCTTGGCCCCTTCTAGAAGCCATGAGTCATTAAGCCTTCAAAAAATGAAAGTAAAAGTAAAAGTAAGGGTGTTACACATATTTTGTTTATATTGTTATTAGTAAACTTTATTATTAAAATATAAAACCCCACTTGTAATTATTTTAAAGCAATGTCTAATTGATAGCAAAATTGTTGAACATATTACATATAATAATAACTTCAACATGATTTCTAAATAAATGTTCTCATGTAAATTATACAAAATGTTAAGAGCATTTTAGAAGTGGTAATCTTACATATTAAACATATTAAACATATTAAACAAGGGTTACATAGTAGTTAGGTAGCTAGTACCTGCACCTTAGCTTAAATATAACTTAATTAAACTAAAAATTAATAAAGAAAAATAATTCATCACAAAAATAAAAAAAACTAATAAAATGTTGTATTATTGAATCACCAAAAATTAAGAAATATGATTA
>APFE030483939.1:23833-46034 GCA_000404065.3 Pinus taeda | reverse complement strand
AACCCCTCAGCAACAAAGGCGTCCCCTTGAAGCCAAAACAGCTCTGATACCAAATGTAGGTTTTAACCCCGTACAGAAATTACCTGCATACGAATTCTAAATCACAGGAAAAATAAAAATGTGAGAGCATAACATATAAAACACATACACACAGAGATTTCCAATGGATCCCAAAACCGGGACTACCAGCTTGATTTTTCATTATGTTCCTTTCATTGTTACAATACATATTTATACATGCCGAAGCATCCATACCATGGAATGAAAACCATCGCGTCCAAAAAACATGTGCGAAAATCATGCACAAAACCATAGGTGGGTCCGCCCAACCTAACATAGGGTCCAAAACCAAAATTTTCTGGGGCACTGCCCCGGACCCCATAAAGTGGGGCTACGGGTACCCCTCAAACCCCCTGTTAACTATGTGGAAAGAATGTAACACAACCCAACAATCTCCCACTTGTTGTTTTCTTTCCACAGGGGGCCACAGGAGAGTTTAGTCATTTTTCCAGCCTTGAAACGCCCTTGTTTCTCTACACCAAGAGAACTTCTCAGAGCTCACAGATTTTTTCAATGCATCTACAGTATTCTTCAAAATGTCCACCTTTACCAGCAACACCTTTTTGTCTTTTATCATATCCCTCACAAAGTGATATTGAACATCAATGTGCTTTGTCTTTGAATGATAAGCAAGGTTCTTTGCCAAGAAAATTGCACTTTGGCTGTCACAGTCTATCCTTACAGCTCCATGTACTAACCCCATACTTGAACACAATCTTTGCAACTAAATTGCTTCCTTGCTTGCATGAGTGGCTGCCATGTATTCTGCCTCTGTAGTTGATAGTGCCAGTACAGATTGTTTCTTACTCATCCAACTGACTGCACCTCCAAATAGGTTAAACACATACCCACTTGTAGATATTTTCTGATCTAGATCTCTAGCCCAGTCTGCATCAACAAAGCCGTGAATATCCAACACTCTGTCCAATCTTGGTCTTCCTTGGTAGCACAAACCATAATCACTAGTGCCACGCAAATACCTGAAAACCTGCTTCACTGTTGTCTAGTGCTCCTTCCCTAGTTTTGACATAAACCTAATCAATACTCCCACTGCATGTGCAATGTCTGGTCTAATACAAACCATCGCATACATCAGGCTACCGACTGCACTTGCATATGGAACACGGGACATGTCCTCTTCCTCTTCTTGTGTCTTGGGACATTGTTCAGTAGATAACTTTACACCTATAGGAATAGGAACCTTCACCGGTTTACTATCCTTCATTTTAAACCTCTGCAATATTGTCTCGATGTACTTCCTCTGGTTTAACTAGAGCTTCCTCTTTGTCTGATCTCTTTTAATTTCCATGCCCAAAATATAGTTTGCAGCACCAAGATCTTTCATGTAAAATTTGGAGGACAAATGGGTCTTCAAATCCTGGATAATTTCTTTGTCATTTCCAACCAGCAACATATCATCCGCATACAAGACCAAATAAATAGCACTTGCACCAATTAATTTAAAATACACATAGTGATCTGCTTTGCTTCTCGTGAAGCCAAGTCCCCATATAAATGTATCAAATTTCTAATACCACATCCTTGGTGACTATTTTAACCTATACAGAGAATTCTTTAACTTTCATACCAATTCTTTCTTACCCTTCACCGCAAAGCCTTCAGGTTTCTTCATGTAGATCTCCTCTTCTAGATCCTCATGAAGAAATGTTGTCTTCACATTCATCTATTCTACCTTAAAATCAAAGCAACAACAACAGATAAAAGCAATAAATAGAAGTTACCTTGGCAATAGGAGAAAAAATATGACCAAAATGAATTCCTGACACCTAGGAATAACCTTTTTCTACCAACCGAGCTTTGTATTTCTCCACCTTTCCTCCCGTATTTGTCTTATTCTTGAGCACCCATTTGTTGCCAATGGGGTTCCTTCCAGCCAGCACCTCAACCATGGCCTCTTTCCAGAGTTTTCCATCCTCTAAATCTAATGATTCCTTCATAGTTCTAGGATCATCATTAGTAATAGATAAAGAAAAATTTGAACTGAAAGTAGATGGACTATACATTTCTTGCTACCTTCTTTCTCGAACTAATCTTCTCACACCTAGAGTTTGTGGCTCTTCATCTTTTGATTCCTCCTCTACTGTAAAGTTTGATTCTTCCTCCTTTAGCTCAAGCACTATCTTCTCAGGTTCCTTTGGTTGGACTTCATGTTTAATAAGATATTTTACCTCTTTGAACACCACATCTCGACTGTACACAACCTTCCTTGTTACTGGGTTCCAAAGCTTATAACTCTTTAAACCATCCTTATACCCAATAAAGATGCACTTTTCAGATTTACTATTCAACTTGGTTCATTTCTCCTTTGGAACATGTACATATGCATCACATCCAAATACCTTCAAATATGAAAGAGAGGGTTTCTTACCATTCCATACTTCTTGTGGAGTCTTATCCTCCAACAATAATGAAGGTGATCTATTGACTAGGTAACATGCTGTCTCCACCGCCTCTACCTAGAATTCTTGTCCTAACCCGGCATCACTGAGAATGCTTCTTGCCCTTTCCATCAACATCTTATTAATTCTTTTTGCAACTCCATTTTTTTGAGGTTTATATGCAATAGTATTCCTCCGTGCTATACCACACTTCTTACAGACTTATTCAAAATCCTTACTGCAAAACTCTCCACTGTTATCTATCCTTAGCACCTTTATCTTCTCTTTCTAGTTTTCCACCAGAGCCTTAAATTCTTTAAACTTGTCAAAGACTTCAGATTTCTTCTTAAGGAAATATATCCATGTTTTCCTTGAGAAGTCATCTATAAATGATACATAGTACACAAACTTAACCCAGTGGTGAAAACACATCACTATGCACAAGCTCTAATATCTATTTCACCCTCTTACCACTAGAGGGGAAACTCACCTGATTTTGCTTCCCATATACACAATTTTCACAGAAATCAAAATCCAGAGAGCTATTACTCATACCTTCTACCATACCTTTACCATGAAGTATTCGAAGGCTCTTTTCTCCAATATGTCTAAGCCTTTGATACCACAACATAGTCTTCTCTCCAGAGACCACTAGATTTTTTGCTCCACTTTCAGGAACGACAAAACTGTTCCACCCATCAACAATAGTGCTACCTTGCAGATTGTACAAAGTTCCAATCCGAACTCCCCACATCAATACCAGTGCTCCTCAAACCATCTTGCAGGTATCATTCTCGAACACTGTTTTTACACCTGATTCATCCAACTTTCTTATAGAAATTAGATTTCTGGCCAATGTAGGAATATGCAGAACACTCGGAAGTGTTCTAACCCTTCCACCTTACAACTTCAACTTTACTTTTCCATGACCAATGATTCTAGCCTTCCTATCATCCCCCAAGAAGACATCACCACCATCATATTTCTCATACTCACAGAACCACTCTTTATGGGGATGAAGTGAAAGGAGTGAAAGGATGCACCTGAGTCAATCAACCATGCCTCATGATCTACATGTGTACTTGAAGAAGCCAAGTACACATCCCCACCTTCATCTGAGGTGGTTTTAGCCTCTGTAGAAGGAGCATCATCAGATCCATTTCCTTTACTAGGAGCTTTAGATTTACAGTCCCTTTTGTAGTGCCCTTCCTTTCCGCATTTCCAGCACACCACCTTTACAGGTTTTCCTAGAGATTTAGATCTCCCTCTATATTTAGATCTCCCACTCAATGACTTATTTTTGTTTCTTTACTGGGACCGTCCTCATATAGACAAGGCATCACCATTCTGGCTCTCCATATTTTTCCATCTCATCTCCTCTGCTAGCAAGGATGAGACTATTTCATCAAACAACAAGGCAGTTGCATTGCTACTTATTGCAATAACCAGATTATCCCATGAATCTGGTAGAGAACACAACAAACTAATGCATTTATCTTCATCTAAAATTTTGATATCAACAGACGATAACTAACTTACCATAGTATTAAACGCATTCAGATGCTCTGTCACCGAGTCTCCATCTTTCATCCTCAGGTTATACAACTTTTTCTGCAGGAATAGTTTATTCACTAGAGTCTTAGATTGGTACAAAGTCCCTAACTTGTCCCACAAAACTTTCACCGTAGCTTCCCATGATACATTCAACAATACTGAATTTGAGACACACAATCGTATTGTGCTCTTTTCTTTCTGATCCAACTTTTTCCGTTCTTCATCGGTCACCCCCGTTGGTTTAGTACCCGGATCTACTATGATCCACTGATCTTTATCCAACGACAGATCCTCCATCTTGAGTTTCCACAACTCAAAATTTTGACCATTAAATTTCTCGATCTCTATCTTTCCACTACTCGCCATCTTCTTTTACCATTAGAATCGATCTCACAGATCTCCCACTGAACAGGGTCTACCACAAGCCCGAGCGAAACCCCTCAGCAACAAAGGTGTCCCCTTGAAGCCAAAACAACTCTGATACCAAATGTAGGTTTTAACCTTGTACAGAAATTACCTGCATGCAAATTCTAAAACACAGAAAAAAAAAATGCGAGAGCACAACACATAAAACACATACACAAAGATTTTCCTCTGGATCCCAAAACCGGGACTACAAGCTTGATTTTTCATTATGTTCCTTTCAATGTTACAATACATATTTATATATGCCAAATAATCCAATACCATGGACCAAAAACTATCACGTCCAAAACCATCGACCGAAAACCATCGCATCCAAAACCATGTGCGAAAAACATGCAAAAAACCATAGGTAGGTCCGTCCAACCTAATACAGAGTCCAAAACCAAAATTTTTTGGGGTGCTGCCACAGACCCTATAGAGTGGGGTTACTGGCACCCCTCAAACCCCTTGAGACTCCCCTTGCTACGCAATCGGCACAACGAAGCGGGGGGGGGGGGGGGGGGGGTTTCTGCCCCCCTTCTAACCCCCTTGGGTTAACTACGTGGGCTAGTTGTGGAAAGAATATAACACAACCCAACATTCCCCCACTCGTTGTTTTCTTTCCACAAGGGGCCACAAGAAAGCTTAGTAATTTATCTAGCCCTACAACGCCCATTGTTTCTCTATACCAAGAGAACTTCTCAGAGCTCACAAATTTTGTCAATGCATCTACAATATTCTTTAAAGTGTCCACCTTTACCAGCAACGCCTTTTAGTATTCTATCATATCCCTCACAAGGTGATACTGAACATCAATGTGCTTTGTCTTTGAATGATATGCAGGGTTATTTGCCAAGAAAATTGCACTTTGGCTGTCACAATCTATCCTTATAGCTCCCTGTACTAATCCCATACTTGAACACAATCTCTGAAACCAAACTGCTTCCTTGCTTGCATGAGTGGCTGCCATGTATTCTGCCTCTATAGTTGATAGTGCCACTACAAATTGTTTCTTACTCATCCAACTGACTGCACCTCCAAATAGGTTAAACGCATACCCACTTATAGATCTTCTCTGATCTAGATCTCCAACCCAGTCTGCATCAGCAAAGCCATGAATATCCAACACTTTGTCCAATCCCGTCTTCCTTGGTAGCACAAACCATAATCACTATTGCCATGCAAATACTTGAAATCCCACTTCACTGTTGTCTAGTGCTCCTTCCTTGGTTTTGACATAAGCTTGCTCAATACTCCCACTACATGTGCAATGTCAGGTCTAGTACAGACCATGGCATACATCAGGCTATTGACTACACTTGCATATGTAACACGGGACATTTCCTCTTCCTCTTCTTGTATCTTGGGACATTATTCAACAGATAAATTTACACCTACAGGAATAGGAGCCTTCACCGGTTTCCTATCTTGCATATTAAACCTCTGCAATATTGTCTTGACATACTTACTCTAGTTTAACCAAAGCTTCCTCTTTGTCTGATCTCTTTTAATTTCCATGCCCAAAATATAGTTTGCAGCACCAAGATCTTCAATGTTGAATTTGGAAGACAAATGGGTTTTCAAATCGTTGATAATTTCTTTGGCATTTCCAACCAACGACATATCATCCACATACAAGACCAGATAAATAACACGATAAAAAATTAATTTAAAATACGTAGAGTGATATGCTTTGCTTCTCGTGAAGCCATGTCCCCATATAAATGTATCAAAATTTCTGATACCACATCCTTGGTGACTGTTTTAACCCATACAGAGACTTCTTTAACTTGCATAACGGTTCTTTCTTACCCTTCACTGCAAAGCCTTCAGGTTGCTTCATGTAGATCTCTTGTTCTAGATCCCTGTGAAGAAATGTTGTCTTCACATCCATCTGTTCTACCTCAAAATCAAAAGTAGCAGCAACAGATAAAAGCAATCTAATAGAAGTTACCTTGGCAACAGGAGAAAAAATATCACCAAAATCAATTCCCCGCACCTGGGAATTTTCTTTTGCTACCAATTGAGCTTTGTATTTCTCCACCTTTCCTTCTACATATGTCTTCTTCTTGAACACCCATTTGCTGCAAATGGGTTTCCTTCCAGCCAACAACTCCACCAGATCCCAAACCTCATTTTTGTGCAAAGATGCCATTTCACCAACCATGGCCTCTTTCCAAAGTTTTCCATCCTCTGAATCTATTGCTTCCTTCATAGTTTTGGGATCATCATCAGTAATAGATAAGGCAAAATTTGAATAGAAAGCAGATGAAATATACCTTTTTGGCTGCCTTCTTTCTCGAACTAATCTTCTCACACCCGAAGTTTGTGGCTCTTCATCTTCTGATTCCTCCTCTACTGTAGAGTATGATTCTTCCTCCTTTAGCTCAAACTCTATCTTCTCATGTTACTTTGGTTGGACTTCATGTTTAATAACATCTTTTACCTCTTTGAACACCACATCTCGATTGTACACAACCTTCCTTGTTACTGGGTTCCAAATCTTATAACCATTTAAACCATCCTTATATGCAATAAAAATGCACTTTTCAGATTTACTATCCAACTTGGTTCGTTTCTCATTTGGAACATGTACATATGCATGATGTCCAAATACCTTCAAATGTGAAAGAGAGGGTTTCTTACCAGTCCATACCTCTTGTGGAGTCTTATCCTCCAACGCTGATAAAGGTGATCTATTGACCAGGTAACATGCTGTCTCCACCGCCTCTGCCCAAAATTCTTGTCCTAACCTAGAACCACTGAGCATGCTTCTCACCCTTTCCATCAACATCTTATCCATTCTTTCTGCAACTCTATCTTGCTGAGGTGTATATGGAGTAGTCTTCTGCTGTGCTATACCACACTTCTTACAACAAAATTTTGCAAATTCCTTACTGCAAAACTCTCCACCGTTATCTGTCCTCAACACCTTTATCTTCTTCTGTGCCTGGTTTTCCATTAGAGCCTTAAATTCTTTAAACCTGTCAAAGACTTCAGATTTCTTCTTAAGGAAATATATCCTTGTATTCCTTGAGAAGTCATCTATAAATGATACATAGTACATAGACTTACCCAGTGATGGAACCTTCACAGGTCCAAACACATGACTGTGCACAAGCTCTAATATCTGTTTCACCCTCTTACCACTAGAGGGGAAACTCACTCCTTTCTGCTTCCCATATACACAATTTTCACAGAAATCAAAATCTAGAGAGATATTACTCATACCTTCTACCATACCTTTCCCATGAAGTATTTGAAGGCCCTTTTCACCAATATGTCCAAGCCTTTGATGCCACAACATGTTCTTCTCTCCAGAGACCACTAGATTTTCTGCTCCACTTTTAGGAACCACAGAACTATTCCACCCATCAATAATAATGCTACCTTGCAGCTTGTACAGAGTTCCAATCTGAACTCCTCGTATCAGTACCAGTGCTCCCCGAACCATCTTGTAGGTATCTTTCTCGAACACTATTTTTACACCTGCATCATCCAACTTGCTTACATAAATAAGATTTCTGGCCAATGTAGGAATATGCAGAACACCCGAAAGTGTTCTAACCCTTCCACCTTGCAACTTCAACTTTAATTTTCTGCGACCAATGGTTCTAGCTTTCCTGTCATCCCCCAAGAAGACATCACCACCATCATATTTCTCATACACACAGAAGCACTCTTTATGGGGAGTGAAGTGAAAGGATGCATCTAAGTCAACCAACCATGCCTCATGATATACATGTGTACTTGAAGAAACCAAGTACACATCCCCACCTTTATTTGAGGTTGTTTTTGCATATACAAAAGGAGCATCATTAGATCCATTTCCTTTATCAAGAGCTTTAGATTTACAGTCCCTTTTGTGGTGCCCTTCCTTTCTACATCTCCATCACACCACCTTTACAAGTTTTCCTGGAGATCTAAGTCTCCCTCTAGATTTAGATCTCCCACTTGATGATTTATTTTTGTTTCTGTTCTGGGACCATCCTCATATAGACAAGGCATCACCATTTTGGCTCTCCATATTTTTTCATCTCATCTCCTCCGTCAACAAGGATGAGACTATTTCATCAAACTGCAAGGCAGTTGCATTGCTAGCTATTGCAATAACTATACAATCCCACTAATTTGGTAGAGAACGCAACAAACTAATGCACTTATCTTCATCTGAAATTTTGATATCAACAGACGATAACTGACTTACCACAGTATTAAACACATTTAGATGCTCTGTCACCGAGTCTCCATCTTTCATCCTCAGGTTATATAGCTTTTTCCGCAGGAACAATTTATTCACTAGAGACTTAGATTGGTACAAAGTCCCTAACTTGTCCCACAAAGCCTTCGCCATAGCTTCCCCTAATACATTCAGTAATACTAAATCTGAGACACACAATCGTATTGTGCTCTTTGCCTTCCAATACAACTTCTTCCATTCTTCATCGATCGCCCACGTTGGTTTAGTACCTGGATCTATCGTGATCCACTAATATTTATCCACTAACAGATCCTCCATATTTAGTTTCCACAATTCAAAATTCTGACCCCATACAGTGGGGTTACCTGCACACCTTAAACCCCCCAGTTAACTACGTGGGCTAGTTGTGGAAAGAATATAACACAACCCAACATTCTCCCTCTTGTTGTTTTCTTTCCATAGGGGTCCACAAGATAGCTTAGTCATTTATCCAGCCCTACAATGCCCATTGCTTCTCTACACCAAGAGAACTTCTCAGAGCTCACAAATTTTGTCAATGCATCTGCAATATTCTTCAAAGTGTCCACCTTTACCAGAAACACTTTTTTGTCTTATATCATATCCCTCACAAAGTGATACTGAACATTAATGTGCTTTGTATTTGAATGATATGTAGGGTTCTTTGCCAAGAAAATTGCACTTTTCCTGTCACAGTCTATCCTTATAGCTCCATGTACTAGACCCATACTTGAATACAATATCTGTAACCAAACTGATTCCTTGTTTGTATGAGTGGCTGCCATGTATTCTGCCTTTGTTATTGATAGTGCCACTATAGATTATTTCTTACTCATCCAACTGATTGCACCTCAAAATAGGTTAAACACATACCCACTTGTATATCTTCTCTGATCTAGATCTCCAGCCCAGTCTGCATCAACAAAGCCATGAATATCCAACACTATGTCCAATATTGGTCTTCCTTGGTAGCACAAACCATAATCACTAGTGCCATGCAAATACTTAAAAACCTGCTTCACTGTCGTCCAATGCTCCTTCCATGGTTTTGACATAAACCTGCTCAATACTCCCACTACATGTGGAATGTCTAGTCTAGTACAAACCATCGCATACATCAGGCTACTGACTGCATTTGCACATGGAACACGGGACATCTCCTCTTCCTCTTCTTGTGTCTTGGGACACTATTCAACAGATAACTTTACACCTACAGGAATAGGAACCTTCACTGGTTTACTATCCCGCATATTAAACCTCTGCAATATTGTCTTCACATACTTCCTCTAGTTTAACCATAGATTTCTCTTTGTCCGATCTCTTTTAGTTTCCATGCCCAATGTTGGGCAATTTAATTGTTTAAATTGCTTTTATTAAATTATCAACCAGGGATACTCGTAAGCTTGTGATGATGCTAGCAAAATATATGCAGGAGTAGGCAACTAACTCTATGTCTAACTAAATTATTTTTGATTCAATATAATATGCAAGGGAAGAGGCTCCTAATTAAGGAGGCCCTGGCTGTCCTTCCCTACAGTATTATAAATTGAAAAGAAATCATTGATTACATAAAACCATAAACTTGAAATAAAGACGAGAATGAATTTTAATTGTTGTTCAGATTCAAATAGAGAGAGAGACTAACTTAATATCTTGATTGTCCCCACGTATATTGATCCAAACAAAACTAAGATTAATTCATAAGCATAAGAAATGAAATAACTTGAAAATTAAAAGCAAAATAATAAATTTCAATTATGATGCAAATAAATTAGAGAGAGAACCTAACTTAGACCCTTGGTTGTCCCCTCATATGCTCATAAGATTTTAATTTAAAATCCTTTCATCAATCACAAACAAATCCTCAAACATATAGGCAATTAAATGAAATAAGATCTATTATGAATTAAAATGTTTCTTTGATCTTTTCAAAGTGAGCTCAATTCTCTTAAGAACAAAGTGACAAGCTATTCCATAAATTCATATACTACATTAACACAATTTATATCTAAAACTATAGAAATAAAATTTATGTAAAATGAAGCTTTATTCTGTTCCATCATAAGTTGGATACATGCTCCAAGAGTCCTCCTTTTGGAATGGAGGAGGTACTCCTATTTATACAAAAATTTAAGCAACTAACTCATTAATGGGGATTCACTAATCCCTCATATGGTTACAACCAATATGAGACACATATTCCTTTATCCATGATTTTTCTCCATGAGATATGCTTGACCCCTATCCCAAATCTCCTTTGAATTTTCAAGAGAATTCGAATTTGAGTCTTGGAGGCCACATAAGAATATCTTGGAACCTTCAAAATCACCTACACATGTCACCAAACTCATTCCACCTTTAAATATAAGAAAATACATGTTATTTTTCTAACTCTTAATCATAAATTCACTTTAAATGCATGAAATAAATAACTTTGAAAAATGAAACTATGAACCCATATGGTAATGAAAATGTAATGATAATTGATGATCCCCAAAATTGGTAACAATTTGGGCTCATTTGGCCTCATTTTCATTGTTCAGCCCTTGTTCAAATCCATCATTTTCTATAGTTTATGCATTATTTCTAGTATGTTTGTGTCTTTGGTATGAATAAGGGAAGTTACTTTTCCTAGACGATTAACATGTGTCTATTTCAGGTTTTTTGACGTATTGGAGCAAAGTCAAAGCAATCATGAGCTATAAGGCAGCCAAGCCTGAAATGAGGACTTGAAGGAGGGATGTCCACGACATTCAATGACCCTCCCTCGAGATTCTCACCTTCAGCTCCGAGCTCCAAAGACCACCGAGCCGAATCTAGAAGGCAGCCAGTCAACATTTAGAAAGGGGCTGTTTGACTCATAGTTTGACAGCGGAGTTCCACGGATTGAGGAGGCCAGCTAGGTCCCTCATTATCTATAAATGTTGAGGCCTCAGCCTTTGTAAAAATACTTTTGAACATATTGTGTACTTTGTACTCCAGTACAGCTCTATTTTCTTGTAGCCATTTTTGGCAAAACTGTTATGACTCTTTTTGAATAATGATAAGCAGTTTGGTTTCCTAACAAGTCTGAGTTTTTTTATAGGAGCCAAAGCTCTCAGGGTTGGGCCCAACCTGAGAGCCTAGGACCTCCTTTCTGTACCATTGTGTTTCTTTACATATCACTATTTTATTTCTCTTTTATATTTGAACACCTTGCTGTTAAGTAGATGTTGTTATGATGCTGGAATAGATCACTGTTTATGAATGGTTTTGGTTTAGATGTTTTGGTAGAATAATAACAATAAGATCTCCAAGAAAAAGAGACAACTACACTCCTGGTTTCACCTCGGCCTTATTGGGTTTGGGGTTGGAATTGAGGAAAACAGGGCTGCCTCACAAAAACACTAGTTTGCTGCTTCTGCAATCTTTTAGTGTGCTTGTTTAATGGCAGAGATTAGTCATGGGGTTGGACATCTGAAATGTTTCCTTACATAGATGATGTACAAGGTTTTCTTCCCAAATAAAGTTACTGCTCATTTATGTTGATTGATGGATAGAATAGATTAGTTTAGGATTTGATCATTTGCAGGTTTGTGTAGAGTTGATGAAGGCCCACCGTGCAGGGTATCCTCCTCCTTCATCCATCCTCCCAAAGCATCATCTAAGCCTCCTGTTCTGTGTCATAGCTAAGCTGCCTTTTTTCCCATCTATCCTTTGTGTCTACGAAATCTTACCTTCTTGCTCATCATTGCCTTAGTTATCTCCGAGCCAAGTCAACCTTCCACCAAACCTCCCACCAGTCCTCAGGCCATGTTTAGACCCCTATCCTACCTTTAGATCCATTCATGCACCTTCCCTCACGCATCCACCTCCTAAAAACCGACTTCCAAGTTTCCTGTAGAAATTCTGAAGTTTCCTGTAGAACCCCTGCAGACTTCCTGTAGAAGCTCACAAGTGAGGTTTTCTGATAGCCAAACCTTGTGAGACTCCGGGGAAGAGTGCTAGGGGCCCCTTAGACCCTCTCTGAGCCTCTCCAACTGCTTCCAAGCATTCCTCTTCCTTGGTCCACTCCTGCACAGTGAAGCACAGTTCAAGCATATGCATGTGAAAATCGACACTTAATCAAGAAAATACAAAAGGATACTTTCCAGAACAAAAGTAGGCTAAGACATGTGCATTTTCCCTTTTTAAAGTCAATGGCATCTCATTCAGCAGTCTGTATTCTCATTATTGCATCAATAGAACGGGCTAGTAGAATTAGGGTTTGCTAGGGTTTGCATTCCTCGTTTGCTTTCAGTTTCTTTCCACAAGTAGATTATCTCCCCTTCGAGTTAGCTTTCATCCATCATTTACAAGCCTCATCTAAGAGCTTATCGAAGTTGGCTAAAGCCCTGGCAGACTTGTGCCAGCTGACCAAGTGACAGCTGCGACAAGAGCTAGTACTTGTGCATACAACACCGTCGCTTCCAAGTTTGTTACGAACAACCGGGTTGATAAAAGTAAAGAAGGGAGTCCCAGGAGTTGCAGCATTATTGCTGCAATACTGGAGCCCACCATCTTTTTAACGCCATTTCCGGGGAAGCGTCAGAGTATTGGTGATTGTTGCTATTCTTCTATTTTTCCACTACAAACTTCTGCTAAGTAATTTATTTCGTTTCCATTCTGCAATTTCATTCCTGCAAAAGTAGAGTAGACATTTCTTGCTTTCCTAGATTAGCCTTCAAATTCCGTAATTTCAATTCTTCAAGCATATATTAGAATTTCAATTCTGCTCTCATAGATTAGCATTTCAATTCCACATTTTCCTTTCAGTAAGATAGTTAGCTGCAGTTCAACCTATTTTAGTTTTGCAGGCACAAAAGAAAAAAATACAGAAGCAAGAAAAAGTATTTCCATTTCATGCCTCGTAGGAACAGAGATAAGACCGACAAATTCTTACCCAACACCCCCACCACATCATTGAGTCAACTTTCTCTCTTCTCTGGTGACAGTGAGCCAGAAGAACCTATAGCTGAACCTCCTGAGATGTACGAAGATCCTATAGCGGAAGAAGAGTTAGAAACCATTCCATCTGCAGCCATGGCTGAAAACCGAAATGGGAGAAGAGAAGATGAGAGAATAGAGGGTGCATTTCCCATTCGAGAGACCAATGGGGACATGAAGATGAAAAATATAAGTCCCTCCCGCTACCTCATTTCCATGGTCTGACTTCTAAGGACCCTGATACCTTCTTGTTTGAGTTTGCTATCCTTTGTAGAACTTATGACTATGCTGAGGATGAGAAAAAGTTGAAACTCTTTCCCTCTACCGTCAAGGATGCAGCATTACGCTGGTTCATGGGGTTACCTGGAAATAGTATCACCACTTGGGCTCAAATGCAACAAGCCTTCAACACCAAGTACAGAGACTACTGTAGGTCCAAAGAAACTAAGGGGGAAATCTTTCGGATGACCATGGGAAGTGACAAATCTTTGGAAGACTATGAGGAGAGGTTCCAACTCAGTTACAAACGAGCCAGGTGCACACTTGACTCGGAATCTCTAAAGTTGGTTCTACTCTGAGGAGTCCCTGAAGACGTTTTGGACACTCTTAACCTGTTGGCTGGAGGAGATATCTACCAACTACCTTATGAGGACATAAAGACCGTGTTTAGAAACCATTCTAGGGCAGCCCGGAAGAAAGGTAGGGGGAGTCATCTCTCAGCTAACACCTCCCTCTCCAAGCATGATCTTGCTAACCAGATGGAAGATCTTAAGAGCAAAATGAGACAGACCATCGCCATGCAACTTGATACCTTCAGAATTCAGCAAAAGAAGGAAGAGGCTGAGATGGCCTTGACCATTTTTTGTCCTAGATGCATAAGGAAACACCCCAAGAATGAGTGCCCACTACACTCAGTAGAGGTATGTTTCGTGTGTGAGGAAGACCATCCCACCAACCAATGCCCTAACTTGCCTGGATTTAAAGCCATGTACCTAGGGACCGAGGTGGCTACTAAACCTCTCTACTTCCTCAATCAAAGGAGGCCTCATGGACCCAGGCCTTATCAACAGGGAATGCAAGGGACATCGCAAGCTTACTACCACCCCAACCAACCTGCCCATATGCCTTCTTGTGGCCCCCCTGCTCATCCTTCATGGTCCACACCTCCTCCATGGTCTTATCCATCTCCATACCAAACTCAACCGCCCTCTCACTCGTTTCACTCTCATGCCTAGCCACAACCTCAGTGGAATGCACCTCAACCGGGGTGGAGGCCCCAATACAACACTCCTCCTGCCATTTTGCCTCCACCACCAACTCAACCTCAACCATTACCTCCTGCTCCTCCAAGAAAACCCCAGATGCCTGCTTAACCGAACCCGAACCCCAACAACAGACAGGCCCAACAGGTATATACTGGGGAGACAACATGCCCTACCTATGTTGTTGAGATCCAGGAGATCAACATGCGATCTGGGAAAGTCCTTCTAGAATGCCAACCTCCTCCCTTAGAAGAGGAGGAAGAGAGACAGGAAAGTGAACCCCAAGCCATTCCACCCTTTCCTGAGTGACTCATAGCAACCACACAACCCAACCCAAAGGAGATTGAGCTTCTGGGAGAACTCAAGTAGTTGTGTGTGAAAATCCCACTTCTCTAGGCCGTCAAAGATGTACCAATATACAACAAATTTATTAAAGAGAAGTGTTTCAGGCACCCAAGCAGGCGAAAGAAAGATGCCTCGACCATCAATGTCATAGGACAACTATCCGATCTCATGTTGGGGCAAGTAATCTGTCCGAAGCATTTGGACCCTGGGAGCCCTGTAGTTGATGTCCACATCAATGGCACCATTATACCCCACACTCTGATTGATCTAGGGGCTGCCATCAATGTGATGATCAGGGACACCATGCTTAAGCTCAATCTTCAGAGTTCCCTAAGGAAGACCTCGACAGTGCTGCAATTGGCAGACCGCTCCACCATGACTCCCGAAGGGATTGTGGAGGATGTCTTGGTCTCTGTTGACTCCTGGGAATACCCTACGGACGTTTTGGTCCTCCATCCTAAGGCAAAACTCATGAGATATCCCCTCATTTTGGGAAGGCCTTGACTGGCTACTGCAGATGCTTACATCAGCTGTCGAGCCAGAAGCATGACCATCAAAAATGGGCCTATGTCCAAATAGCTGGTCCTATACCCTCCTGCCCAGCCTCTGCTAGAACATGACTTACCGCTCTGGTTGGAAGAAGAAGAAGAGGATGAGGTCTACTCTACACCATTATGCACAGTAGAGGCCACCAAGGGAGGTCCTCCAACCGAGGATGATTTGATTGAAAACTTAATCCAAAATCCTCCCCCTGGTGCGTTATCCTTGGAAGAATTGGTGTAAGATACCCAGGCCACTGCTTTAGTGGACCTAGGTGCCACTAATCTGACCACCCCAGAGTTAAGAATGTGGAGTTTGGCCCTAAGAAGACTTTGAAGATAAGCTCCTCTCTCTCTCCCTCTCAGGAAAAGGAACTATGTAGCCTCTTGACCCGCCATTTGGAGGCCTTTGCTTGGAGCTACAAGGAAATGAAGGGAATCCAACCCTCAGTCTGTACTCATCATATCTACATCAAGGAGGACTGTAAACTAGTCAGGAAACCTCAGAGGAGAATGAATCCAGCCCTCAAGGACATTGTTAAGGAAGAAGTGCAAAAATTGTTGGATGCGGGATTCATCTACCCCATTCGGATAGCGAATGGGTTTCCCCTCTGGTGTTGGTGCCCAAGAAAAGTGGGAAATGGAGAATCTCTGTGGACTACAGAGAATTGAACAAAGCCACCAAGAAAGACTACTTCCCTTTACCTTTCATAGATCAAGTGTTGGATGGTCTGGCAGGGAAGAGGTTTTTCTCTTTCCTAGATGGGTTCAGCAGGTATAATCAGATCCAAATCAGCCCAGAGGACCAAGATAAGACCACTTTCACTTGTCCATGGGGTACCTTTTCCTACCATGTCCTTCCCTTTGGGCTATGTAATGGTCCCGCCACTTTCTAGAGAGTTGTATTAAGCGTTTTTGCCGAGTTGGTCCATGATTCGATAGAAATCTATATGGATGACTTTACTCCTTACGGGTCTAGCTTCCAGGAAGCCTTATCCAACCTGGGAAAAGTTTTGAGCAAGTGCATTGAGATGAACCTGTCCCTCAGTCCTGAGAAATGTGAGTTCTTGATGATTGAAGGGACAAGGTTAGGCCATACCATTTCTCGCCAGGGGTTACAGGTGGATCCCAGTAAAATTACTATCATCAAAAGGGTCCCACCTCCTCAGAAGGTGAGAGATGTTTAGAGTTTCCTAGGCTTAGCGGGATATTATAGAAGATTCATTAAAGACTTTAGTAAGCTAGCCTCGCCATTGTTTGGCCTCTTAGCAAAAGATGTTGAGTTTAAATGGTCGGATGACTGCCAGAAGGCTCTGAATGATTGAAGGATAAGTTGGTGTCTGCTCCAATTATGAGAGGCCCAAACCGGGCCCTACCTTTCCAGATCCACACTGATGCCTCGAACAAATCCATTGGCGCAACCTTAGGACAAGTTGAAGAAAAACTCCCATATGCTATATACTTTGTCAGAAAAAACTTATCCAAGGCGGAAATGAATTATATGGTAACTGAGAAAGAGTTCCTGGGTGTGGTCCATTCCCTGAACAAGTTCTGACACTACATCACTGGCTATCAAACATTTGCACATATTGACCATGCTGCAATCAGATATTTAATGAATAAGCTTGATGTGAATGCTCGTATTATTAGATGGTTACTTTTGTTGGAGCAGTTTCATTTGACCATCGTTGAAAAACTAGGTAAAGAAAATGTTGTTGCTGACTTTTTGTCTAGATTGGATTTGCCTGGAGGTGAAGAAGAAACAGTGGATGACCAGATGCCAGATGAGCATCTGTTTGCTATCTTAGTACTCTTCCCGTGGTTTGCTGATATAGCCAACTATCTGGTCTCCGCACAGTTCCCTCCGCATTTATCCTCAAAGGAGAAAAGCAGAATCGTGAGGAAAAGTGCCTCATTCACTTGGATCGGGGGCAACTTGTTCAAACTTGGCCCTGATCAGATCTTAAGGCATTGTGTAAGCGAGGAGGAAGTCTTTGACATCCTCCTAACTTGTCATGATGGGCCTTGTGGAGGACATTTTGCAGCCAAGAGGACTGCCTTCAAAATTCTACAGGCAGGCTACTATTGGCCCACTCTTCATCAAGATGTCAGAAGATATATCAGCCAATGTGACCGATGCTAAAGGATGGGGAAACTGACCCCAAGGGACGAAATGCCTCTCCAACCTCAGGTGACTCTTGAGCCATTTGAGAAGTGGGGTATGGATTTTGTGGGTTTTATCAACCCTCCTTCAAGGCAAAATTCTTACATCATTGTGTGCACAAATTATCTGACAAAGTGGGCAGAAACCAGGGCAATCAAAGCAGCAACAGAAGAAAAGGTGGCTGAGTTTTTAAGAGAAAACATTTTCTACAAATTTGGCTACCGAAGAGAGTTAGTCACTGATCAAGGAAGCCAGTTCACCTCCAATTTGATTGAAGACTTGCTTTCTCATCACAAGATCAAGCATAGGACTTCCACCCCATATCATCCTCAAGCGAATGGGCAAGTGGAAGTCACCATAGAGCATTAGAGGGGATCTTGACTAAGGTGGTGAGCAGTAGCAGAAGGTTTGGCAGATCACACTGGTTGAGGCCACTTGGGCGTAACAACACCACTTGGAAATACCCAACCCAGTTTCACACCTTATGAGCTGGTCTATGGGAAGAGAGCTTTGCTGTCAATCAAGTTTGAATACAACACATTGAGGATGGCAGCTCAGCTGGACCTAGATCTCAACCATGCTCAACAAGAAAGGTTAATGCAGCTGAATGGGTTAGACGAACTTCGAATGTAGGCCCTCCTCCACTCAGAAGTGAATCAAATTCAGAGGAAGGTATGGCATGATCGGCACCTCAATGACAAATAATTCCAACCGGGAGATTGGGCGCTGCTGTGTGATTCCAGACATAAGGATTTCAAGGGGAAGCTGAGAACAAGGTGGCTAGGATCATATGTAGTGGAAAAGTGTAATGACAATGGTTCCGTCCTTATCTGGACTATTGATGAAGAATCCATCCCCATGCTCGTCAATGGGTATCGACTAAAGATCTACAGGAAACCTCTTTCGAGGCAAGAGTTCGTCAAAACTGTGGAAAAATCAGTGCTGATCATAGAGAAGGGTTCTACCTTTGTTTTGGGCACACCCTGGGCATCATTATATATCAAAAAAAAAAAAAAAATGCAATAAAAAAGATCCTTGGGTGAAAACCTTTTTGAGGTGCCCAAGGCAGATGATAGGAGTGAAAACCTCATTGAGGAGCTCATGTTGTCTCTCTGAAAAAATGGGAATAAAAAGATCCTTGGGTGAAAACCTTTTCGAGGCGCCAAAGGCAGATGGTAGGGATGAAAACCTCATTGAGGCGCCCCTGTTGTCTCTTAAAAAAAAAAGAGAGAAACAAAAGAAAAAAGAAAAAAGAAGAAAAAAGAAAAAAGACAAGCTGATCTTTGAAAGTGTTGTAGGTTGCAGGAACACAGTGCACTGAAGGAGGCCTCTCAACTCAGGGACAAGGGTCCCTATCAAGCTATCAGGCAGCCTCACATACACACCTACCATGAACACTTATTTGTTTCAAGGTTTGGACACAATCGGGTCATGGTTCAGCGTTCTACAGGAAGCTACCGGACTTTCTACAGGAAGCTCTGTATTTCTACAGGAAACATCTTGTAGAGCTTTTGGACGGGCTAGAATCAACTGCAGAGAAGGATTTGGAGCTTAAAGTCCATTGAGGAGGCATGCAACCACCCTTTTCTTCGATCCTCCACTCATTTCACCTCCTTTCACCGCCATCACTCTCATCTGGGCAAGCATACCTGCACATGCATACCAAAACTCTGTTTTTCAAATAAGAAAATTTGTTTTTTTTCAAAATAAAAAATAAGGCCTTCTGAGGCTCGCGCACTTCACCTCTCTATGCGACCTCAAGGCCCTTCACCTGTGAACATGACTCCAATTATTTCAGCATGCACCCCAGAAGGAGAAACGGCTACAGGATGTCCTACAGGAATCCTATAGCAGCTAATTGAGCTTGAGCACCTACCATGAAGACACCAGCAGCTCGCAGAACTGGTGCATGCAGTATTCGCCACCAGAGAAACGGGTCTCAAAGGCTCATTGCCAGCAGCAACCAATGAAGAGGAGCTCTAGCACTTGAGCACAATGCAACAGCATGCAGATCCAGCATCCCTTGTCCCAAAACCTTAAAAAACCCACGTCTACGGCTGCACAGGTAAGTGCCTAACCTTATTTCGTCAAATTACATAAGCTATACTCTGAATATGCATGACTGTGAGAATGGACAGATTGAACAAGGCTGGTTGCCATTCAAACTGGCCACCACACCCATTCAAGCGGCCTCGTAGGATCCAAATTGGATTGGTTATGCTGAAAAGTTGGATAATTGACACGTGGGAAGTGTCCAGTCGGGGAGAAGCGGTAGTATGACAAGAATGGAGGCGGTAAATGTAGAGGAAAGAATTCGGTGGTCAGGGGCATGCTGGGGAATGATAGCAATGACGTTGGCCAACGGATTAGCGGGGACAGCTCACCCCCGTGCCATGAATTCTACAGTAATTCGAAATCGGTTGGTTGATACTTATGATGCACTGCAGTCATTTATGCTCACAACCGTTTTGCAGCCGAATACGCGTCCTCCTCCTCTGCAAGTTGTTAGCCCGAGTTTTTGATCTGTTCAAACGTCCTGCTACCACTCAGACTAGTCCTGTGCTACCGTAACCATCCTCTAGAAGCCGATTTTCAAACATCCTGTAGAAATTTCTGAACATCCTATAGAAATTCCTGAACATCCTATAGAACCCCTGCAGACTTCCTGTGGAAGCTCACAAATGAGGTTTCTTGATAGCCAAACTTTGTGAAACTCTCTGGAAAAGTGTTAGGGACTCCTTGGACCCTCTCTTAACCTTTCCAACCATTTCCAACCATTTCTCCTCCTTGATCCATAACTGCACAGTAAAGCACAGTTCAAGCATACGCATGATGAAACTGACAACTTATTCAAAAATACAAAAAGATGTTTTCTTCAGATAGAAATAGCTTAGACACATGTATTTTACCTTCCTAGAAGTAATGGCATCTCTTTTAGTAGCTTGTATTCTCTTTTTCGCATCAGTAGGACTAGATGGTAAAATTAGGGTTTGCTAGGGTTTGCGTTTCCTTCCCGCTTTCCAGTTTCTTTCCGCAAGTAGATTAGCTTCCTTTGAGTTAACTTTCGTCCATCAGTTCAAAAGCTTCTTCTCAGAGCTCATAGAAGTTTGCTTAAGCCCTAGCGGACTTATGCCAGCTGACCAAGTGACAGCCGCGACAAGAGCTAGTACTTGTGCATACAGCACCATCGCTTCCAAGTTTGTTACGAACAACTGGGTTGATAAAAGTAAAGAAGGGAGTCACAGGAGTTGTAGCATTATTGCTGCAATCCTGGAGCCCACCAGTAACCTCTGCAGTTCCAAAAAAGTAATCTTAAGGAAACCTCAGTATGACTTGATTGTTATTTATTTTGATATGCAAGACTCACATTTGAGTCTTTGTCCATGTTTTCACATACCGACCTTGCTTTCTGATTTCCTATTGAGGAGTTTGTTGCCTCTTCTTTATTACCATCTTGCTGCTCTATTCTGGAAGGAGGTCCAAATTGCGCTATCACAGTGTTTCCTTTATAAATCCATTCTCTCTTTCCTTCATCTCTTGCTGCCCTAACCTTTAAAATTTCCTCCCTTTTTTCCTCCTGTTGTTTTACAGTTAAATATTATTCTAGGAAAAAACGAGAACCCTTCAAGAGATGTTTTTTGTTTAGAATAATATATTTATCACGCAAGCTAGACATAATGACTTTTATGGGCCTGGCTCTCTCCCCGTTAGAATTACCCACCCTCCATGCATGGCATATTTGTCCTTGCCATAACTTGTCTTTCAAGAAGTCTCTTGCAAGGTCAAGAGTACATTCATTTTTCCCATAGTCTTTCACCCCTTTAATCATTATGTTTGCTGCCCTATTTTGTCTTTTCTTGCCTTCACCTTGTTGCATGTTGTCAACTTGAATATTTCTTTCTCCTTCCTTATTAGCAGAAAACAATGTAAACTTTGAAATGGGAACTGTAAACTGAAAATGGGAACTCTAGCCAAAAAACCCCTTAAAAACATAAAAAACAGTGCTAAAAATGAAAAGTGTTGATGCTGGAATAACACCCTTTTTTTTTCTAGGGTAAATTTTGAACATATTTTAAAAATGGCGGTGAAAACCAATTTTTTTGTGCAAATATTGTCCAAAAACATCCTCCAAACAAAAAGTGTTAACATTGGGATAACACTTTTTTTTTCCCTTTTTTTTCAAGGGTAATATTTCAACATTTCGAAATAATAGCTTGAAATATTTTATCATGATCTTGAAAAAAGTTAAAATTTCAAACAAATAATGAAGACATAAAATAAAATAAAAA
>APFE030483939.1:3608-21731 GCA_000404065.3 Pinus taeda | reverse complement strand
GGACATAATAAATTTTAAAGTGTGAAAAATAAGTCCTCTAAAAAAAAAGGTATGTTGTATAACACGTTGCATCAACACATTTTAAAATCAGCATAAAAATCACTAACATTTAAAAACAAATATTTATATTTGACACATAAGAATATTTAAATTATAAAAAATATGCTCCAAAAAATAAGTATTATATTCAGTATCACCACTTTTCAAAATCGGGTCATGTTTTTACTACCTCTACGAAATGGGTAATCATATCGGTCAATTAAAGTGCCAAAAACTATGTTCTAAAAAAAATATATGTGTTCTGCATCGCCCCTTTCAAAATTGGGTCAATTTTTTTATATCTCTACGAAATAGGTAACAGTATCAGTTCCTGTTTCAAAGTTTACATTGTTAGAATTGCTAATAACTTGAGCCCAAGTTTTGGAAACTTTGGTGGAATCTCCTTTTGTTTATTCTCTTGCGTTCTCTTTGTGGCTGTTTATTTACGCAATCATTTTCCCTTTATCCTAGGATGATTTCACATTCATCGCCTCTGTACTTTCCACTACACATTTATTTATTTTTTTCACATCCACCTTCATGCGTTGTCATTTTGTCTTCCCTATCATGAGAGCTTCATGTAGCAATGCCACTTGTTATTTTAAAATTTTATTGCTAATGCCTTGTTCTCAGCCCTTGTTATGTGAATTTTATGATCTCTTTCATGCCCTTTAGCTTCTAAAACCTCCAACCTTTGTTTTGCATTTAACAATTCTTTCACATAAAGATCAGATGACCAAGTTGTTCGCATTATGACACAGGTTTGGTGCTATGACACAGGTGTTGTCCTTGATGGCAACTCACTCAGATGACAAATCACAGTTCAGGCTCACAGAATGAAAGAAAAAGAAGTATATCCAGGTTCCCCTTGACCAAGCCGCGTATACACGCGGGCTAGCAGACCAAAAGGCGCATATGTGTATACACACACTTTCATGTAAGGAAAAGCATGTACATGTTGGAACACTTGGTTTTGGTCCGTGTTATTTGGTCCTTGGTATTTTGATTCGTGGTATTGATCCAAGGTATCCTGACCGAAGTGTTGACCCCAAGTATTTGGTCCTAGGTATTACTTCTAAGTGGTTTTGGACCATGCTATTGAGTAAGGCCTAAGAATATAAAAGGAGAGGAGATCATTAGGTAAAGGTACTCAAGTATTGAATATCTAATGAAGAGAAAGATCTAGATTACTCGTCATTGGGTTATGTTGGATCTGAATCAAGGAGGAACCTGAGCGCTTCAAGAAGGATAAATTTCTATTGTTGGTTCAAGATCTTTAGGCTTGAAGAGAAGTATCTTTGTGTGGTTTTGATCTTTTATTGGCGCATGTCGTAATCTGTAAATCTAATGATCTAGGTATAACTGATGTCTGAATAGTTGTAAAGGTTAAATCATCTTTTACAGATCTGTATGCAGGTTTAGTATAGCAAAGGCGCGTATACACGCTTGTTCAACATTTCAAAATAGCGTATATGCAGGTCTGCCTTCAGATAACAGCGTATGAACGTAGGTTCGACACATTGAAGTAGTGTACGTCTCATAAAATATGTTTTAGCTACTTCTATTTGATGTTGTAGTGTTCTGGGTTCTGCATTAGGTTTTGGTTACTGTTACTGTGTTCTGGTTATAGCTTTCAGAAAACTGATTGTTTGATTTAGTTTTGGTTGGTGCAAAGGAGATTGATTGATGCAGATATATTTGATGTTTGATTGATGTTATTGATGGATCTAGTCTGAAAATTTATGAAACGTGGTCTCTGGAAGAAAAGAGAAGGTTGTAGCTTTCTGTAAGTAGAAGCGTGTGTGCTGGTATAAGATTGCACCACTACAGAAATATTGTAAAAAGAAGTTTCTTATTAAAGAAGATAGAGACAAATTGCAGTAGGTGGTTTTCACCCACATTGGGTTTCCACCTTATATCTTGTGTTCTTGTGTGTGATTGTCTGCTCTGTTTTTACTATACCTATTACTACTTATATGGTTCTGATACACAGACTAAAGATCAACTGACTAAATAATAAGTTTACAAGGTATACGTTGGTTGCTCTAAACATAGTTGTGTATATATGCAAGTTGTATTAACAGAAGTAGTGTATACAAATCTATTTATGGAAATGAAATATTGTTAAGTTGCTAATACTAATTCACCCCCCCGCCCTCTCAGTATTATTTCCAACAATTGGTATCAGAGTAGGTCCTTCAAAAGAAGCTTGATCGCTTGAAGGAAGATCTATCATCATGAGCAACTAAGAAAGAGAGGCATCCATCAGGCCACCAATCTTTGATGGGAGCAAATTCATCTATTGGAAGGTAAGAACCACAACCTATCTTCAATCTCTTGGAACAGAAGTTTGGGATATCGTGGAAGGAGGATACACATTTCCATCAACAACTCCTACAGATACGGTAGGTAAAAAGCAATATGAAACAAATGCAAAGGCTGTCAATAATCTATTGGGGAGTCTGTCACAATCAGAATTCGTCAAGGTTATGTAGCTCAAAACCGCCAAAGAAATACGGGACAAGATCATTCTAAGCTATGAAGGAGACGATCAGGTAAAATGTGCAAAACTACAATCTCTCAAAATTCAATATGAAACTCTCATAATGCACACTGATGAAAGTGTAGCTAATTATTTCTTATGTATAGATGAGATTGTTAATCACATGAAAAACTTGGGTGAAGAGATAAAATAAGTTACTTTAGTTGAAAAGGTTCTAATATCCTTGTCTTCTAAGTTTGAATCAAAAGGTTTTGCCCTAGAAGACAAGCAAGATCTTCAGAGTATTACTATGTAACAACTGCATGGAATCCTAACTACTTTTGAAATGAGAAAAGGGGGTCCATCAGATATGAGAGAAGTTGCATTCAAATCTTCAGGAAAAGGAGAACTCAATGAGTCAGGAGATACGTCGGAAGGAGAGGAAGAATCAAACTTTGTCAAGAACCTTCAACGGGGTTCTGGAAGATTCAGAGGTAAACTACCTTTCAAATGTTTTGCTTGTGGAAGAGTGGGTCATTATGTTGCCAAATGTCCTCACAAAGATAATCTTGATAAGGTAAGGAATCAGCAAAATGGAATAGAAAACAAAGTGTAAATAAGAAGAGCTACTATACACATGAAGATAGTGATGGTTTATCAAATAGTGATGAAGATGAAAATAGGAACGATTATAGACTTCTGATGGCTTTTGAAGATGATGATTTCTTGGATACTTTAGATGAAGATGGTCTCTATGAAGAAATTTCTAAACTGAAAATATGTTTAGAAGAAAAGAGTATGATTATAGATACTCTTACATTCCAACTTGCTAAAAGGGAAAAACACAATGAAAAGTTAGAATGTGAAATTGTGGATCTAAGAAAAGAAATTGAGAAAACAAAAGCTCTCAATCTTAAGTTTGCTAAAGGATCAGAAACTTTAGATGAAATTATCAAATTGCAACATTATCCTTTGATAAAGACAGGTCTTGGATATACTGAAGAACCATCTTAAGCACAGAAGCCATCAACCTCCAAAATCTATCTTGTTGTAGCAAGGAGAAATGAACAGGTTGACAATTGTCAGTAGAGGCTTAAAGCAGATCACCAACTAAATCAAGTTCAATCTACTTCAAGGATGAAGAGAAGCTATAACCAACCATAGGTAAATCATTCTCAATTTTCTTCAAGAATGAATTTCAATGGAAACTACAATCATCACGTTAGTAGATTCGATAATCGCAGGAATTTCTTTAATGGCTAATGTTTTTCATGTCGCAACATTGGACACAAATATGCTCAATGTGTTGCTTACAAGACCATCATGACTAGAGAAGTACGAAATCAAAGGAATGTGAATGGGATCATGAAAAGGACCTATAATAATTTTTCTGCTCTTGAAAATGAAATAGAATGCTCTATCTGTAACAACTTCGGTCATGAAGACTCTGAATGCAGAAGTAAATTTCGGCAAACATCTCAGAAGGAGCAAGCTTCATTGGGTCCCAAAACATGGAAAAAGAAAGAACCACAAACTGAAAGATGTGGTATAGCCTTATATGCAGAAGGACAAGAAAATCAATGGTATATCGACAGTGGATGCTTAAAACACATGAGAGGTGATAAAGAAAAACTTCAGTTATATAGTGCCTTAGAAAAGGAAAGGAAGGTCTCATTTGGAAATGACACCCCTACAGTGATAAAAGGTAAAGGCTCTATTCTCTTAAAATAAAAGGTCAAAGTTGGGAATGTTATATATGTTTATGGTTTAAAGCATAATCTATTGAGTGTTAGTCAAATGTGTGATCAAGGAAATGAAGTAGTATTTCAAGCAAATGGCTGTGTCATTCGTGAGCTTGATACAGGAGAAACAATGATCAAAGGCATAAGAACTCCAAATAATTTATACATACTCAAGGGAGGACAACAACAATGATATCTAAGCAAAAATGATGAACACTGGCTATGGCACAGAAGATTGGGGCATCTAAGCTTCCCTTAGATAAGGAAAGCATGCAAATTCTAGGTTGTTCGCTATCTTCCTGACATCAGAATTCCAGAAAATACAATATGAAAATCATTTCAATTTGGTAATCAAAACAGAACACATTTCCCTCCGAAGGAAGGATCAGCTAGTAAGCCACTTGAACTTGTTCATACTGATTTATGTGGTCCATCAAGGAAAAAGTCACCTCGTGGAGAAGAATACTTTATATTGTTCATTGACGACTTTTCCAGAATGTGTTGGATAAGACTTCTAAAGCATAAAGAAGGAGCATTTGAAAAGTTAAAAGCATTCAAGGGTTTGGTTGAAAACGAATCAGATCACAAAATCAAATGCCTCGGGTCTGATCAAGGAGGAGAATTTACCTCGGATGAATTCTTCGACTTCTATGAAGAACATGGAATAAGAAGGGAATTATCTACCACAAGGACTCCTCAACAAAATGGAGTGGTAGAAAGGATGAATAGAACTGTTCAAAAAATGGCTTGTGCTATGTTCGATGAGTCTGGAACTCCTGCAACCTTCTGGGGTAAGCTGCATTTGGTGTCGTCACTATTTTCAACAAAACGAATGTTCGGGTAAACAACACTAAAACTCCTCATGAACTTTGGTATGATAAGACTCCTACTGTAAAATACTTCAAAGTTTTTGGAAGCAAATGTTACATCAAAAGGACTGATGAAAAACTTGGCAAATTTGAACCTAGAGTAGATGAAGGCATTCGCCTTGGTTACTCCTCCCGAAGTAAAGGGTACAAGTGTTATAATAAAAGTCTAGGAAAAATTGTTGAAATTATTGATGTTGTGGTTGATGATGCAAGCGAAAATCCAAAGCAAGTAAAAACTGAAGAGTGGGAAGATGATGAGGATTATCCTTCCACATCAAATCAGACTAATGTTGAAGAAGAAGAAACCAATGAAGCACCAGAAGAGCAGATAAGGGCAGAATAAAAGACTCCATCCAGATATATTCAGAAAAATCATCCAGAGACTCAAATTTTGGGACAGAAATAGGCAAGTGTGCAGACAAGAAGAACTATTAGAGAAGCTTCAATCTATCTAGCATTGCTTTCTTCCATCGAACCACAAAATGTACATGAAGCATGCAATGATGAATGTTGGGTTAAGGCCATGAATGAAGAGCTTGAGCAAATTGAAAAGAATAATACTTGGGAATTAGTTCCAAGACATGATGATAATAATGTCATAGGAACTAAATGGATATTCAAAAATAAGCTGAATGAAAATGGAGAAGTTATTAGAAACAAGGCCAGACTTGTTTGTAAAGGGTATGATCAACAAGAAGGTATAGACTTTGAAGAAACTTTTGCACCTGTCGCTAGAGTTGAAGCCATAAGAATGTTCCTTGCTCTTTCTAGCTTTCAAAAGTTCAAAGTATATCAATTGGATGTGAAATCTGCCTTTCTTGATGGAGACCTAGAAGAAGAAGTATATATTGAGCAACCAGATGGATTCATCCGTAGAAATGATCCAAAACTTGTATGCAAACTCAGAAAGGCTCTCTATGGTCTAAAACAAGCTCCAAGGACCTTGTATTATCGTTTTGACAAATACCTTCATCAACAAGGTTTTTCAAAAGTATCAATTGATAGCAATCTATATATAAAAATTGACAATGATAAATTCCTAATACTTGTTGTGTATGTTGATGATATCATTTTTGGGAGTAATGAAGAAACCATGAGTCAAAACTTTGCTTTGATAATGCAAAAAGAAATTGAAATGCCCCTTCTTGATGAGATCACATATTTTCTTGGTTTACATGTTCAACAAAATAAAGATGGTATTTTTCTATCACAAACCAAGTACCTCAAGCAGATCTTGAAGAAATATGGAATGGAAGATTCTAAACCAGTATGTAATCCTATGGTAACAGGATGCAGCCTCAGCACAAATGATGAATCAGCAATAGTACATCAACCAACCTACAGATCCATGATTGGTAGTTTTCTCTATCTAACAGGTACCCGATCAGACATCATGCATGTAGTGGGAATAGTTGGAAGATTCCAAGAAAATCCAAAGGAATCACACCTTCAAGCAGTCAAGAGGATTTTTAAATATCTCCAAGGGACACAAAACTTTGATTTATGCTATCCCAGATATACAGATCTCACACTTCATGCATATACAGATACAGATTGGGCAGGAAGCGTGGATGACAGAAAAAGCACTGGTGGTGGTGCATTCTATATGGATTCTAGATTGGTGTCTTGGTTCAACAAGAAACAAAGTTCAATTGCATTATCTACAGCTGAGGCAAAATATGTGGCTGCTGCATCTTGTTGCACACAACTCCTTTGGATGATGCAAACATTGTGAGACATTCAGATCACATGTACTCCACCCATCTCCATTCTATATGATAATACAAGTGCAATCAGTATTTCAAAGAATCCAGTCATGTATTCCAAGACCAAGCACATACCTATCAAATATCATTTTCTTCGGGAACAAGTACTTGAACAAAAGGTAAAATTGGAGTATGTTCCCTCCAAGGAATAGGTTGCTGATATATTCACCAAACCACTACCCAGAGAAACATTTGAATACCTCAGACAGAAGTTGGGAGTAGTTGATGCATCATCTTGCTGTTGACACTTATCTGTTTCAGAGAAAAATGGTTGTACGTGAGTTTCATGAAGCGTATCAGCGTACATATGCCAGTTGTTGTAGATACAACCACGTATATGTTGGTTTGAAGAATATCAGTGGGCCAGACTCAGGATGAAAAGAGTCTAATATGGGTCTGACAGTGATCATCTAGCATAGCTTCAGGGGGAGCATATACTTCTAATAATGCATTGTTGGTATTATCTTAGAAGATCTTGGTACAATTTCACAGTTGTTTTTTATTCAAGCGCAGAGGGAGATCATGGTTACTGGTTTGGATGGTGATTGACAGATGTTGCTGATGACTGTCATAGTCTTGTTTTAGATATCTTGTCTCTATGTCATGTATATCTTTTATTATCAAGGTCATGTAACGACCTATTTTTCCCCACTATGCCTAGGATAGATGATGTAATGTTCTTGTTTTATCATGCATAAACTTTTGGTATATCCCCACTTGGTTGGATGGATGAGTCAATCTTGGTATATCCCCACTTGGTTGGGAGATGGATGTATGTATGAGTCTTTGGTGATAGGAAGGTCATTTATGATGTATAGAGTCATGTTCTTCTTGTAGAACGTCTTTTTGCAGACCTTGCTTACAGTCAACGAGAGCACGATTAACACACTTCACCATATTAGAGAATTCAACATGTACTCATGGGGAGCATAAACCTTTGCCCTTGATGACAAAGGGGGGGAATGACTTGAGGTTGCCATCAAGTCCAAAGGGGGAGATTGTTGGAATTATGACACAGATTTGGTGCTATGACACAGGTGTTGTCCTTGATGGCAACTCACTCAGATGACAGATCATAGTTCAGGCTCACAGAATGAAAGAAAAAGAAGTATACACAGGTTCTCCTTGACCAAGCCACGTATACATGCGGCCTAGTAGACCAAAAGGCGCGTATGTGTATACACGCACTTTCACACAAGGAAAAGAATGTACATGTTGGAAAACTTGGTTTTGGTCCGTGGTATTTGGTTCGTGGTATTTTGACCTGTGGTATTGATCCAAGGTATCCTGACTGAAGTGTTGACCCCAGGTATTTGGTCCTAGGTATTACTTCTAAGTGGTTTTGGACCATGGTATTGAGTAAGGCCTAAGACTATAAAATGAGAAGGAGAACATTAGGCAAAGGTACTCAAGTATTGAATATCTGATGAAGAGCAAGATCTAGACTACTGGTCATTGGGTTATGCTGGATCGGAATCAGGGAGGAGCCTGAGCACTTGAAGAAGGATAAAGTTCTATTGATGGGTCAAGATCTTTAGGCTTGAAGAGAAGTATCTTTGTATGGTTTTGATATTTTATTGGTGCATGTCGTAATTTGTAAATCTTATGATCTTGGTATAACTGATGTCTAAATAGTTGTAAAGGTTAAATCATATTTTATAGATCTATACGCAGGTTCAATATAGAAAAGGCGCGTATACACGCTTGTTCGGCATTTCAAAACAGTGTATATGGAGGTGTGCCTTCAGATAACAACATATGAACATAGTTTCGACACACTGAAGTAGCGTACGTCTCATAAAATATGTTTTAGCTACTTTCGTTTGCTGTTGCAGTGTTCTGGGTTCTGGTTACTGTTACTATGTTCTGGTTACAACTTTCAGAAAAGTGATTGTTTGATTCAGTTTTGGTTGGTGCAAAGAAGATTGATTGATGCAGATATATTTGATGTTTGATTGATGTTATTGATGGATCGAGTCTGAAAATTTATAAAATGTGGTCTCTAGAAGAAAAGAGAAGGTTGTAGTCTTTTGTAGGTCAGCACCTACATACTAGTACATCAGCTAGTACAAGAGCTAAGGGGGTTGTAGCTCCCTTCCAGGAGAAGCTGGAGAACGAGAGAAGGTTGTAGCCTTCTGCAGGTAGAAGCTTCCACGCTGGTATAAGATAGCTCTAGTACATAAATATTGTAAAATAATTTTCTTATTAAAAGAAGATAGAGACAAATTGCAGCAGGTGCTTTTCACCCACATTGGGTTTCCACCTTATATCTTGTGTTCTTGTGTGTGATTGTCTACTTTGTTTTTACTATACCTATTACTGTTTATATGGTTCTGATACACAGATTAAAGATGAATTGACTAAATAACAAGTTTACAAGGTATACACTGGTTGCTCTAAACATAGTTGCGTATATACCCAAGTTGAATTAACAAAAGTAGTGTATACAAATCTATTTATGGAAATGAAATATTGTTAAGTTACTAATACTGATTCACCTTTCCCCTCTCAATATTATTTCCAACACAGGTGATAGGTGTGGATGTGGGACTATATAAGATAGAATCGTCAATGACTTTTCCTTTGGACTTCTTGTTGCCACGTGCTTGTGGAGGAGACTTGTTTGAGTGCTTTTTGTGAATGGCTCAATTACTTTTCTTTTTAGACTGTTTCTTCCTTGTTTGCTCCCATTTTAGACGGGCTATTCTTCATTTTAAAATGCCCCGATATTTTTTGGCATTGACCCAAACCCACTTCCTAGCTTTGGCGGATGAAGCAATTTTCACTTGTTCTAAATCATTTTTCTCCACATGTTCAGAAATTTCTGGTTCCTTTGTCATGTATGAATGCATTCACTGCTCCCTACTCGTTGCTCGATACTTCTGATGCATAAAAACTCCTTGCCCTCACACTACTCACTATTCACTGCTCGTTGCTCTCACTATTCAGCTCATACTGCTACACTGCTCACTGTTCACTGCTCTCACTGCTCAGCTCATACTGTTGACCACACTGCTCTGCTCATACCACTGACCACACTGCTCACCACCCTGCTTTGCTCATAAATGCAATGAATATTTCAACTAACATATAATCATTATGTATAGTGCTTCGCCTAGGAAAAAAACCCTGGTATTGTGTTCTTGCATTATGTAAACAGATTCGCTAAAAAAATGAAATTTCACATGTTGTAGTGGTTATGATACCATTTTGCTCTGCACCGTGTCGGAAATGCTTCACACTCAACGTGGTAATATTTTTTTCCATACGTGGGTTAAAGCCATCTTAGGTTATTTGGAATTCACTGAGGTGGTACTGGTTATTAATAGAGGGATAAACGTAAAAAAATAAAAGCAAACCAAGGTGCTCTCTGTGTGGTTTTTGCTGGCATTTTTAAAAACACAAAACCCGAATATTTAGTTACAGAAAATACATTCATAATATCATGACTACAGGAAGGACAAGGATTTGAGTCCACTAAGTACCAAGCGAAGGTCTGAAAATCTCGAACATCAAACGAATTCCACTCTATCATGATACCCGCCATAGAGTTTTGAACGTATTTTGGGGATTTACCAGGATTTTCAAAGTTTCATTCATGGAGTGCCTGTAGACTTCCCAGGCTTGACGACAGACAAATTAGACAAACCCTGGAGCCAATAACCTTCGTCCTGCCGAGACCCATTGTCGAAGTTGAGCTCATAACTTACACGATCATACTGGAATCTCGAGGGCTTGGAGCTGCAAATGGTTTCGCCATCTGTCTTGAACTTGCGAACGAAGCACTTCCATTTTGACCTGCTGCAATAGCTTCTGGCATCAACGATGACGGATTCCGACCACTCTCTGGCCTGTCTGACGCTATTCCATCCCTTGCGCCACCAATTCTGAGAGTCCCCGTTCACGGAATCCGCCCTGGCGTTCGATCGCTTAACCTTCCGAAACCATGAGGGCCGAATGATTGAGAGCTCGTTGTCTGACCCGCAGCAGAAACAATAGGAGAAAAGCAGGCCAGGGAATGTCGAGTTGCGAGGTCGACGTGTGCTAGATTCATCCATTTGCGACACAGGATTCGATATATGGAACAACACCGACCACATTTGATATGAGATATTGGAATGTTGGATGGTGGGATTTGTAGAAAACATGTCAGCAAATGATGCCTCAATAGCAATGGTGTACGCAGAGTGAGCTGTCACAGAGGTGGTTGACATTGCTAGGTAGTAGAGAGATGGCGAGACTAGGAAGACTGGAAAGATATCGTCGTCATGGGAGGATGCGTAAGCATGCTTGACTGTTAAGGAGGGGGGCTCGACTGTCAAGGAGAGGGGTCACTCACTATTCATATGGTGAGGGGTGACGTGGAAACTAGAGGTCTATTGGAGTTTTTATGTATTTATCTTAACATAGTCATTGGCCATTTTCTTCACTTATCGTTTACCGATGAGGTGGCGAAATTCAAAAGGAAAAAAAAGGAAGTGATCCCTTATACATGTAAGTATGCTTTCTAAGTGTGTCACAACTGCTGTAACAATTCTGCTGGCATTGTGTTACGGTGGAGTTTGTTTCTTTGACCCGAAAGATAACGAAGAGTTACCTTTAAGTGTTTCTCATATTGAACAGAACTACAAAAATTTGAAGCAACATATGGTTCCAAAATTTGAAAGGGCAGGAACTTCTTGTCAGTAAGAAATGATTCAGTAATGCCGCTAAATAAACTGAACGCACGGATGAAATTACAAAATGTTTTTTAATTTTTTAAAATATAAATTGTTTCTAATTGTTTTTAAATATTATTTATTATTTTTAATTAGTTGATGATTATTTTTTTTGTGATTTTAAATTTAGTTTTTTTTTAAAAAAATATATTAAAAAAATAAATTAAAAGTATTTTTATTAGTTTAGTTTCATAATAATTTAGGTTTTGTTATAATGTTTTAGGTTAATATTATGATTTATCAATATTAATAGTAGTCTAACTGATATATGAATTAGGTTTTTCACTAGAATTCTGATCTATATTGTAAATAAATGTCTTTCAGATTAATCAGTTTATTAGGATCTATGAACCAACTAATGTGGTTCATCCCAAAGACATTTATTTACAATACAATTTCAATCAAGAATGTATGTCTTTCAAATCAATCAATTCATTAGGATCTAGTCGACCTTTCGATTCAACTAATGTGGTTCATCCCAAAGACATTTATTTACAATACAATTTCAATCAAGAAAGTGATTTTTTTGACTACATAAATGGATTCAGCACCTCGAAAAACCCATTCAAATTCTATAGATTAAAGAACCTAAACTCAAGATTTTAAAAATATATGGCCAATTTTGGTTAAAATTAACCAAAAAGTCGTGAGAAAGGTCATTTTGTTTATAAATTAGACTACACCATGGAAAGCACATGCCAAAAAACTATAATTCATTTCAAATCAAAATATTTTATCAATATTTTAATTTAATTTAAATTTATAACATTTTTTAAATTGAAACTTAATACTCACAATAAAACAATATTCTTAACCATGAATATTTACCCCATTATATCATGGATGTTATTACCATGGGCCAGTACGAGGACTTATCAATACTACTTGCCCAAAATCCATAACTCATTTCAAAATCAAAATATTTCATTTTAATTTTATTTTATAACATTTTTATACCTCAAGTCATAGAAACGCAAAAATGATTGGGAAAAGAAAATGTTTTTCACTAAGTTCTTGACCAAATCAGTACGAAGTCTCTAGCCTTGTGTCTATTGTCAATAAATTATATGAGATATTAAAATTTTTAAAATTTAAAATAAGATTCAATATGTATAAACTTAAATCAAAAATAAAGTTTGATATACATATAAGTTCTTAATCAAGGAGGTGCACGGAATGGGTTTCTGGGCTCTGACGTGGCCGCAGGGGGGTAGGTGGCGAGCGAGGATTACAGCACCTGCCATGACATAGGCCTGAAATAAACCCGCAGTTATTATGTAGTTAATCCGGAATTAGGCGATCGCGGTCTCCCTGTATTCTCATACCGAACGATAGCCATCCCACCTATCTTGGGAAACTAACTCTTGTTTGGTAGTTTTGAAGGCGGTTTAGGTCAATGGAAGACATGGAGTTTGAAGAGGAACCAATCGATTATTTGCAGGACCCGTATGAAGGTCAGTTTATTTTCTGCAATCGTGGTATTAACCCTAGCCCTATTGATCCTGCACTTCCTCGGTTGTTAATATCCCTGGCTGATGCTCACCGTGGATCGTCCTCATCGTTGCTGTGTTTTGGCTCACTCTCCCTGGAGACCTTGGGTCTAGCCATCCCTCCTCTTTCCCTTGGCATGCTCAACCTACTCTCCGCTATCTCGCATCCGTCCCCTGACTTCGATCCGCTCCCCTCCTTCAACCCGGTACCTCCCCAGAGTGCGCCTCTCCTAGATCTGGTAAACCCTAACTTCCTCCCTTTGGGATGCTTTGACTCTCCTGTTATTAACCCTAAAGCCGCGACTCACCTAAAGGACTTGAGACCTGATCCTCTAGTGAAGCATCCATCGGCACCGAGAACTGGAAAGAGAAAGATTAAGTGTGTGAAGAAGTACTCAAAATATCTCACCATCACCTTTGGCGAAGATATTACTATGGGAGAAGTGGTGGATAGAGCCAACAGAGTACTTGTAGGGCATGTGAGAGGGAGGGCTTACTTTGCAACCAGACTCACGAATTAGGTACAGGAGACATGGGGAGGCATCTTACAAGAGATGCCAGAGGTTCAGAGCTTGGCACGAGGTTGGTTTTCCCTACATTTTTCGAGAGCAAAATACACTGATCTGATCCTGGCCAAATATTGGCACATAGAGATGGCCCCAGTTCTCCTCAAGCGCTGGTCTCCATTATTCGATCCGGAGGGGGAACAAATTGGAGCAAGACCTATATGGGTATGATTAACCAACCTACCTCTACAATTCTGGTCTGAAGCAGTGTTTATCAGGATTGGTAATGCCCTCGGAACATATTTGGAATATGATAAGACCTATGTACAGTCATAGAACCGGGCACTGGCAAGAATTTCGGTGCATTTGGACATAAGGGAGGGCTTGGAAGAAAAGATCACTCTGAAGTGGAGACATTACACCAGGATTCAAATTTTGGATTATGAAGGAGTACTGTTTTCGTATCGGAGGTGTCATAAGGTAGGGCATGTATTCAAAGAATGCCCTCTACTCTCGAAATCACCGGATCCCACGAGCCCACCCTCAAATCATAAGAGAAATGATCTTGTGATGGTTTCTCAAGCCCCTGTCTCAACTTCGTGATCTAGACCGGTGTCTCTAAAAGATCAAAGCGCGAGAGGCATGACGAAGAAGGTTGGAGAATTGATCAGGATGCCCTCACCACCTTTGACCAGGGCCCGGGATGCTGCGACTGCGGAGGTTTCTCGAATTACGGGTACTTCTTCTTTTCCCCCTTTGATATCTCCTTCAATATCTAATTTCATGGTAGATCCTTCGGTTGTATATGTTTCTCTGGCTACATGTACCATCTCTCCCCCCCCGCCCATCAATGCTCCATCCTCTCCATCAATTCATTCCTCCACAATCTCCTCTGGGGTTGAGGCCTTGCCTAGCCAGATTCTGCCTCACCCTTAGAATCTACGGTCGAGGCCCTCTCAGGGTTCTAACTCCTAATCTGGGTTGGGGGTGGTCTACCTAGGCCGTTCCGCCCTATCATCCTAGCATCACAAATCAAATATTTCCAAAGCTATTCAGAAAGCTAGAGTTGAGGTAGTAACTGGAAAATAATCTACAATGGAAGGGGTCCTTAGAGCACAGAAAGCTCCTAGAGGGCTTCCTCCATGAAGCGCCTCTCCTTTAACTACAGAGGCCTAGCTAGTACCTCAAAGAAACTAGCCTTGCGGAGGTTGATTGAGAGCGATAATATTGATATCCTTATGCTACAAGAGACCTTAGGAAGTGTTGAAAACATTGAACACACCCTCGCCGGCCTACGACCTGGATGGCATCACCAGGTGCTGGATGCCATTGGTAGGGTTGGCGGATTAGCCATTAGCTATAACCCTCGGACGATTAACTTCTCTACTACCTCGGGGGGTGTGGGATTCATTGGCATGGATTTATTCTCGTTTGAGTTAGGGGAGACCCTGCGCGTCACTAATGTATACAGTCCATGCCAAAGGAGGGAGGATTTCTAGCAGCATTTTCTGGGCTCAAATCTGACACTTGTTGACCAGCTGATCATCGGGGGTGACCTCAAATTCTCAATTGGTTATGGGGAATCCTAGGGTTCACTTGCTCAGATAGATCCCTCATCCAATTTCTTCAGAGACATCCTGGAACTGCACCATTTGGCTGATATTCCCATGAACAAGCCGATGCCTACTTGGAGGAACCGGAGGACGGGAGAGACTTCCCTAGCTAGGATACTTGACAAGTTCTTGATCAAGATCCCCCCTTCTCCAGAAACTATCCAGATACAGACAATGGGTAGGGGCAAGGGGGAAATCCGATCATTCCCCTATATATCTCGAAATTTTGGGACCTGAAGTAAAGCCAAGGGCTCCTTTTAAATTCAATCATATCTGGTTACAAGACGAGGAATATATTAAACTGATCAAAGACTACTGGGTGTCCCATCCTATATCGAATCATAGGACAGCTACAGAAGGTTTCTATCACAATCTTTTGAAGCTTAAAAAAGTTACCAAGACCTGGGCCAAAGAGAAGAAGGTCAAAGAGGATCAGAAGATTCTAGACATAGAATCAGAGATGGAAACTCTGCTGGATGACATGAATCTTGGTTTCTCCTCAGCAGAAGGGAAAAACAGAGTGATAGAGCTTGAGATCTAGAAAGACAAGATTCTAAAGGAAAGGGAGGGGGTATGGAGATTGAAGAGCAGGGCTGTTTGGTTGAAGGCAGGAGATGACAATACCATATTCTTCCAGAATTACGCAAAAGGAAGGAAGGTCTCCAATACGATCTGGAAGCTACCCCTTCCCAATGGTAAATCAACAGACAATTTCCAAAAGCTCTCCAGATTGGGTACATCACACTTTCGGAACCTATTCAGAGCAGCTCAAGATGTCAACCTGGCAGACATTATTCATGTGGCTGGTCTTTTCCCCCGATATGTAGGAGTAGAAGAAGAAAATGAACTAAACGCACCAGTTACTCTGGAGGAACTGGAAGGGATTCTAAAGTGGTTCAAAAAGGATAAAAGCTCGGGACCAGATGGGTGGCCTATTGAGTTCTATTTGGCGTTCTATGACTTCATGGCCGTGGACCTCCTCCAGGTCATAAAGGAATGCCACTCAACATGATGGATGTAAAATGCTATCAATACCACCTTTATAGCCCTCATACTCAAGAATGATTCCCCTGGCTCATTTGATGAATTCTACCCTATTTCTCTCTCCAATTGTCTCTACAAGATTATTTCAAAGATCATTGCCAATCGTTGGTGAGCCCTAGTATTGTAGCAATAATGCTACAAATCTTGGGGCTTCCTGTCTCTTAATTTTATCAACCCGGTAGTTCGTACAAACTTGGAAGCGGCGGTGCTATATGCACAAGTACTAGCTCTTGTCGCAGTTGTCACTTGGTCAGCTGGCACAAGCCGCTAGGGCTCAAGCCAACTTCTATAGGCTCACAGAAGAAGCTTTATCAATGATGGACGAAAGCTAGCTCAAAGGAGACTAATCTACTTGACAAAAATGACTGAAAGCAAATCAAAGCATGTAAGCCTAGGAAACCCTAATTTGACTAGTCTAACTTCTATAATGCAAAGAATGTGAATGAAACTTCTACCAATGCTGCTACTACCTCTAATAAGTGAAAATGCATGGATCTAAACTACTTGCATCATAAAAGACATGTTTTTGTACTTTTTCATTAAGTGGGTGGAATGACTATGATTGTGTGCTAATTGGGGTTTGGTTGTGCAGATGGGATGGAGAAGGAAGGAAAGCGTGGGACAGGTTGGGGAGGCTAGGTGAGGTCCCTATGGACCCTTAGCATCCATCCACAGAGGTTTTCCACATTCAGAAGCTCAGCAACCTAGTGAATGGCCTCCTACAGGATGTCTGCAGGGGATCCTACAGGATACTCAGAGGTTTCTACAGGATGTCTATAAACTGCTACAGGATGACCTACCGTGAAGGTTTGAAGTGATGGAGGAGTGATGGAATGGTAGGAAGAGATATGTGAGGTAGGAATAAGGCTGGTGATGGCTTAGAAGTGGAGGAATGAGATGGGAAATGGGTGTAGGGAGTATGTTGAAGGTAAAGGGTTATGTCAATGAAAGGTTAGGAAATGAAGCTACGTGAGGAGTGGAAGACAGAACGAAGTGAAGGTCGAGGAGATATGCTTGCATGTGTGATCAAGATGGAGGAGATGGTAATGGAACGAGAAAGAGGAGTGTAAATGAAACAAATGATTATGACTGTCACCAAATCGAAAATGCATCAACCTAAATTACTTATGCCATGAATTCAATGAACAACAATGGAAAACAAGAAATGAAACATATGTGAAACAATTATGAACTAAGTATTTATAAATCCAAACATGCATCCAAACTGATATCAAGTTTTGCAAATGAGATTCAAACACTAATGATTGCATGGTGAAGCAAAGAAAGATTTTATTATGAGAATGCAGCAAAGACACATAAATATAAACAAGGGAGGTACTGGGCGCTTGAGATGGGCCCAACCCCAAGAACTACAGCCTCCCAAGAGAGATTTAGAGCTGGTGCAAAGCTGGATCCATCTTTATTAACCAAGAATGAAAAGTTACATCAAAACTGTCCACAAGGAGAGCTTGAGAAAGAGCTGAAAGCAAAACTAATCCATGGCCTACAAATCGAATTACAAACTAGCTAACTAGTGGCTAAAACAAATTGACTAACTAGCTACAAAAATGACTAACCACTAGCTAACCAAAATGACTAACTACCAGCTATAAAAATGGCTATCAAATGGCTAACCAAAATGAGGCCCTAAGCCCTCTTATTTATATAAATTGAGGACCCAACAGTCCTCCTAAAAGTTAGGGACTTGGCTGCCCAAGACTTGTAGTTAACAGCAGTCCAACTTGACTTGCTTGGCTGCACTTGTGCTCATTGATTTGGTGGCCTTTGAACTCCGAGCTGATGGTGGAGAATTCGAGGTAAGGACCCATAAATGAGGGGAACACCTTCCTACAA
>APFE030483938.1:230456-257730 GCA_000404065.3 Pinus taeda | reverse complement strand
GTATGGGATATCATAGATACAGGGTATACTTTTCCAGCATCAACTCCCACAGATCCGGCTGAAAAGAAGAAATATGAAACGAATGCAAAGGCGGTCAATACAGTATTGGGATGTCTATCACTATCGGAATTTGTCAAAGTCATGCAATATAAATCAGCTAAGGAAATATGGGACAAGATTGTTCTGAGCTATGAAGGAGATGAACAGGTAAAAATGGAAAAACTCCAAACTCTCAGAATTCAGTATGAAAATCTCATAATGTATATTGATGAAATTGTGGCCAACTATTTTCTTCGTGTAGATGAGGTTGTAAATTGTATGAAAAATTTGGGTGAAGAAGTAAAGGAGACTGTTGTAGTTGAAAAAGTTCTAATATCTTTGTCCCCTAGGTTTGAATCTAAAGTTTCTGCTATAGAAGAAAAGGAAAACCTTCAAGACCTTAAAATGTCACAGTTGCATGGAATTCTAACTGCTTATGAAATGAGGAAAGGTGGACCATCAGACAGGAGAGAAGTTTCCTTCAAGACCTCTGGCAAAGGAAACTACTATGAGTCTGAAAACATATCAGAAGAAGAAGAAGAATCAAATTTTGTCAAAAATCTTCAACGAGGCACTGGACGGTTCCGAGGTAAGTTACCATTCAAATGCTTTGCTTGTGGAAGGGTAGCTCACTATGCTGCCAAATGTCCTCACAAAGATAAGATTGGCAAGGGGAAGGAACCTGTTAGATGGAACAAGAAACAAAATGCAAATAAGAAAAGCTACTACACTCATGAAGATAGTGATGGACTATCAAATAGTGATGAAGATGAACGAGGTAACCACTATAAGCTTTTAATGGAATTTGAAGATGATTATTACATGGATGCTATAGATGTGGATGGTTTTTATGATGAAATTACTAGACTCAAAAGATGTTTAGATGAAAGTAATGTGATCATTGACTCTCTACAATCTCAACTTGATGAGAAAGAAAAATCTCTTGAGAAGTTAGAATGTTAAATTGTTGGCCTTAGAAAAGAAATTGAGAAAAAAAAGGCTCTTAATCTTAAATTTGTTAAAGGATCTGAAACCCTAGATGAGATTATCAGTGTGCAACATTCCCCTCTAATCAAGACAGGTCTGGGGTATAATGGAGAAGCATCTCAAGCTTCCAGCTCTAAAATTTATCTTGATGCAGCAAGAAGGAGTGAGGAAAGGACTAATAGAAATCATCAGGTAAATCAGGGACATTCTTCTTTGAGAACGAATAAAGACTATCAAGAAAATCGGGGGCATGTTACCTTAAGGACAAACAGAAGCTACAACCAGTCTCAGGTAAAATCTTCCAATTTTTCTTCAAGAATGGATGGCAGTAGAAACTATAATCGGTTGGATGATAGTCGCAAGAATTTCTTCAATGGCCAATGTTTCTCTTACCATAACTTTGGTCACAAAGCAGCTCAATGTGTTTCCTATAAGACAATCATGACCAGAGAAGCACAAAAACAAAGAAGTATGTCGGCAATTACAAAGAGGACCTATAACAACTTTTCTGCCCTTGAAAGTGAAATTGAATGCTCTATTTGTAATAATTCTGGTCATGAAGATTCTGAATGCAGGAGAAGTTTTTGGAAGACAACTCAAAAGGAACATACCCCAAGTGCCAAAACATGGAGAATGAAGGAACCGCAACCGGAAAGATGTGGGATATATTTATATGTGGAAGGACAAGAAAACCAATGTTACATCGACAACAGATGTTCGAAGCATATGACAGGTGATAAAGAAAAAATTGAATCATTTACTGCTTTAGAAAAGGGAAAGAAAGTTTCTTTTGGAAATGATACTCCAACAGCCATAAAAGGAAAAGGCATTGCTCAGTTGAAAGAGGATGTCAAAGATGGAAATGTTTTGTATGTTGATGGTTTGAGGCATAATCTATTAAGTGTTAGTCAAATGTGCGATAATGGAACCAAGGTAACATTTCGATCAAATAGGTGTAGTGTTCGTGATCTTGATACAGGAAGAACAGTACTCAAAGGCAGACAAACTCCAAATAATCTATACATATTTGAAGAAGGAGAACAACAATGTTATTTGAGCAAGAATAATGAACACTGGTTATGGCACCGAAGGTTGGGGCATCTAAGCTTTTCACAACTAAGGAAAGCATGCAAGTAATAGGCAGTTCGTGGTCTTCCAGACATCAAAATTCCAGACAACACCCTATGCAAATCATGTCAGCTTGGGAAGAAAACCAGAACTAACTTTCCCGAAAAAGAAGGATCAGCCAGCAGGCCTCTTGAGCTAGTTCATACAAATGTATGTGGTCCATTTAGGACAAGGTCACCTCGAGGTGAAGAATACCTCATATTATTCATTGATGACTTCTCCGAGATGGTTTGGTTAGGACTTATGAAACACAAGGATGAAGCATTCGAAAAATTCAAATCATTCAAGGCCTTGGTTGAAAATGAATCAGATTACAAAATCAAGTGTCTCAGGTCTGACAGAGGTGGAGAGTTTACCTCAAATGAATTTTTCGATTTCTGTGAAGTACAGGGAATAAGAAGGGAATTCTCTACAGCTAGGACTCCTCAGCAAAATGGAGTGGTGGAAAGGATGAACAGAACAATCCAACAAATGGCCCGTGATATGCTTGATGAGTCTGGAACTCCCGCAACTTTCTGGGATGAAGCTGCATATGCTACAGTAGTTATTCTCAACAAAACAAATGTCCGAGTGAATAGCACTCAAACTCCACATGAGATTTGGTATGGTAAAACTCCTTCGGTAAAGCATTTCAAAATTTTTGGGAGCAAATGCTATATTAAGAATACGGGTGAACATCTTGGCAAACTTGAACCTAGAGCGGATGAAGGCATTCTCCTTCGATATTCTCCCTATAGCAAAGTGTATAAATGCTATAATAAAATACTTGTAAGAATTGTTAACAACATTGACGTAGTGGTTGATGAAAAAGGATACATCCCCAGGCAAGTAAATCATGAAGATATCGAATAAGATGAAGACTACTCTCCAAATCAGACAGATGATGAAGAAGAACCTCAAGAGGCACCAGAGGAACAGATAAGGATAGAAGAGAAGACTCCATCTAGGTATGTTTAGAAGAATCATCCTGAATCTCAGATTTTGGGACAGAAGGAAGCAGGTATTCAAACTAGAAGAACAATTGTAGAAGCCTCAAGCTACTTGGCATTTCTCTCCTCCACTGAGCCACAAAACGTAAAAGAGGCATAAAAAGATGAAAGCTGGGTCAAGGCAATGGATGAAGAACTTGAGCAGATTTAAAAGAACAACACTTGGGAGTTGGTTCCTAGACCAAAAAATAAGAATGTCATAGGGACAAAATGGATCTTCAAGAAAAAGTTGAATGAGAATGGGGAAGTCATTAGAAACAAAGCTAGACTTGTTTGTAAAGGATATACTCAACAAGAAGCGATAGATTTTGAAGAAACTTTTGCTCCGGTTGCTAGACTCGAGGCCATCTGAATGTTCCTTGCTCTCTCAAGCTTTCAGAATTTCAAAGTCTTTCAAATGGACGTTAAATATGCCTTTTTGAATGGGGACTTAGAAGAAGAAGTGTATATTGAGCAACCACATGGTTTCATCCTTGGGAATGATCCAAATCTTGTATGCAGACTAAAAAAGGCTCTCTATGGTCTTAAACAAGCTCCAAGGGCTTGGTACTACCGATTAGACAAATATCTTCATCAACAAGGTTCTTCAAAAGGATTAGCAGATAGAAATCTTTATGTCAAAATAGAAAATAACAAATTGCTAATACTTTTTGTGTATGTAGATGACATTATCTTTGGGAGCAATGAAGAAGCTATGAGTCAAAACTTTGCCTTGGTGATGCAAAAAGAATTCGAAATGTATTTGCTTGGAGAACTAACATACTTTCTTGGATTGCAAATCCAACAGAATGAAGGCGATATCTTCTTATCTCAAACCAAGTACCTCAAGCAGATTCTAAAGAAGTATGGCATGGAAGATGCGAAACCAGTATGTACCCCCATGGTTACAGGATGCAGTCTTAGTGAAAATGATGAATCATCAGCCCTACATCAGCCAACCTATAGATCCATGATTGGAAGTCTACTCTATTTGACAGGTACCCGACCAGACATCATGCATGCAGTAGGAATTGTTGGGAGATTTCAGGCAAATCCAAAGGAAACTCACCTTCAAGCGGTGAAGAGAATTTTCAAATATCTTCATGGGACTCAAAACTGTGGCTTATGGTATCCTAGAGATAGAGATCTCACACTTCATGCTTATACAGATGCAGATTGGGCCGGAAGCGTGGATGACAGGAAGAGCACAAGTGGTGGAGCCTTCTTTATGGGTTCCAGATTAGTATCCTGGTTCAGCAAGAAACAGAGTTCGATTGCCTTATCTATAGCTGAAGCAGAATATGTGGCAGCTGCATCTTGTTGCACTCAACTCCTTTGGATGATCAGACCTTGCAGGGATTTTTAAATCATTTGTACTCCCTATCCCATCTTATGTGATCATACATTGCCATCAGCATTTCAAAAAATCCTATCATGCATTCAAAGACCAAGCACATACCAATCAAGTATCACTTCCTTCGGGAACAAGTGTTGGAACAAAAGGTCAAATTGGAGTATGTTCCTTCTAAGGAACAAGTTGCTCACATTTTCACCAAACCACTACCCATGGAAACTTTTGAATATCTCAGACAGAAGTTGGGAGTTGTTGATGTATCATCTTGCTATTAAATCGTATCAGCTTCAAATGGGTGTATGCGTGTTGGATAAGGTGTATCCGCATACATACGTCGGTTTATACAGAGAAAGTCGCATATATAGAGGCTTGATGGATATCAAAAGGAGCAGGCTCTGGTTGAAGATATTCTTATGTGGGTCTGACAGAGACCATCAGGCACAGGTTCAGGGGGAGCAGATAATCTTCTAATAATGCATTATTGGCATTATTTTGGAAGCTTTTGGTTCGAGTTCATAGCTGTTGTTGATTTCAGATGGAACAAAGGTAGAAGGCAAACAGAAGGAAATCTTGGTTGCTGATCTGAATGATGATTGACAGTTGCTGCTGCTATCAGCTGTTGATTACTTTTGTTTTAAATTTTCATCTCTATGTCATGTATCTCTTTCTTATATGGTGTCAAGGTCATGTAACGGCCTATATTGGTTTCCCCACTATGCCTGGGATGAAGATGTAATGTATTTGGTCATCATATGTAAATTTCTGATGTATTCCACCTGCTTGGATAGATGATCCCCACTTGGTTGGGTGATGGATGTATGTATTAAGTCTTTTGATGATAGGAAGGTCTTCTATTGTTGCCTACGTATTGGTTCTTCTTAAAGAACATCCTTTTGCAGATCTTGCCTACAGTTAGGGGGAGCATGGTCATCATAGCAGGACAGAGATTTCAACATGTACTCAGGGGGCACACAACCCCTTTCCCTTGATGACAAAGGTGGAGAATGATCTTGGTGTTGCCATCAAGTCCAAAGGGGGAGATTGTTGGCACTATGGCTCAGGTTTGGAGCTATGGCACAGGTGTTGTCCTTGATGGCAACCTTCTTTGGTATCAAATCTCATTTCAGGCACTCAGAAAGTAGAAAAATACATATACGCAGGTTGATCTAGACGAAGGCGTGTATACACATGGGTTATACATTAGAAAAGCGTGTATATGTTGGGGATTATTCATTTGGTCCATGGCAGTTAGATCTTGGAACTTGAACCTATGTTTTGGACCATGGCGTCTTGTCATATGTGTTGATCCCTAGTTTTGGGTTCATGGTATTGAAATGTTATGGTTTTGGACCACGGTATTAGGGAAGGCCTAAGGCTATAAGATAGGAAAGAGATATTGTGACAAATTATCCATCTGAATTATTATTGAAGATCTCATAAAGTGCTAGAGCTGGTATATTGGGTGGTGATGCAGATCTGGATCTGGAGGAAGGAGGAAACTTAGCACAAAAGGAAGGATAAGTTCTATTCATGGGTCATAGTCTTTAAGATTGAATGATAGTATCTTTGTATGATTTTGATCTGCTAGATGTGACGCTTGCTTGATCTATCTGGTAATCTGGGTTAATTAATGATTGAATAGTTGAAAGAGTGAATTATCCTTCGTAAGATCTGTACGCAGGTTCAGTAAGGCGAAGACGCGTATACATGCAGTTTCAGTGAAGTAAAGGGGCGTATACTCAGGTTGTTCCATACGCAGAAGCGTATGCACGCGAGTTTCAGGCTGTTGAAATAGCGTATATAATCTAAGTTATGATCTAGCTGCTTCTGACTATTGCTGCTGTGTTCTGGATTCTACTTTCTGGTACTGTGTTTTGGGTACAACTGTAAGGAGAATATCTACTTGATTCAGGTCTAATTTGTGAAAAGGAGATTGGTTGATTCTTGATGATTGTTTGATGTTCATGGATCCAGTTTGAAAATTGATGAAACGTGGTCCCTGGAAGAAAGAGAAGGTTGTAGCCTTCTGTAGGCCAGCACCTACGTACTAGTATCTTGGCTAGTGCAAGAGCTAAGGGGGTTGTAGCTCCCTTCCAGGAGAGCTTGGAAAACGAGAGAGGGTTGTAGCTCTCTGCAGGTTGCAGCCTGCATACTGGAAAGGACTGCACCAGTACATTGTAAACCAAAGTTTCTAATTAAAGAAAGATAGAGACGAATTGCAGCAGGTGGTTTTCACCCACATTGGGTTTCCACCTTATATCTGGTGTTCTTGTGTGTGATTGTCTTTCTGCTCTGTTTTACTATCTTTGGTTACTGGTATTTCATGCTGCATCTCAGATTAACAAACATCATTTGAAAGTTTAAGTAAATTAAAAGTTTGCTCTGTATACATGGTTTTTCTTCTGAATAATTGCGTATATACGCAGGTTATATTATCTGAAGCAGCGTATACAATTTGGTTTTTGAAAAGGATTATTTGACTTGATAATACTGATCAACACCCCACTTCTCAGTATTAATTTCAAACAATTGGTATCAGAGCAGGTCCTTCTGAAGAGGCTTAATCGCTCGAAGGAAGATCTTTCATCATGAGCAACTACGAGAAGGAAGCATCAATCAGGCCACCGGTTTTTGATGGGACAAACTTCGTATATTGGAAGGTAAGAGTCACTGCCTATCTTCAATCTCTGGGTACTGAAGTATGGGATATCATCGATACAGGGTATACTTTTCGAGCATCAACTCCCATAGATCCGTCTGAGAAGAAGAAATATGAAACGAATGCAAAGGCGGTCAATACTCTATTGGGATGTCTATCACAATTTGAATTTGTCAAAGTCATGCAGTATAAGTCTGCTAAGGAAATTTGGGACAAGATTGTTCTGAGCTATGAAGGAGATGAACAGGTAAAAAGGGCAAAACTCCAAACTCTCAGAATTCAGTATGCAAATCTCAGAATGTATAATGATGAAAGTGTGGCTAACTATTTTCTTCGAGTAGATGAGATTGTTAATTGTATGAAAATTTTGGGTGAAGAAGTAAAGGAGGTTGTTGTAGTTGAAAAAGTTCTAAGATCTTTGTCCCCTAGGTTTGAATCTAAAGTTTCTGCTATAGAAGAAAAAGAAAAGCTTCAAGACCTTAAAATGTCACAACTGCATGGAATTCTAACTGCATACGAAATGAGGAAAGGTGGACCATCAGACAGGAGAGAAGTTGCCTTCAAGGCTTCTGGCAAAGGAAACTACTATGAGTCTGGACACATATCAGAAGAAGAAGAAGAATCAAATTTTGTCAAAAATCTTCAACGGGGCACTGGACGTTTCCGAGGTAAGTTGCCATTCAAATGCTTTACTTGTGGAAGAGTAGGTCACTATGCTGCCAAATGTCCTCACAAAGATAAGATTGACAAGGGGAAGGGACATGTTAGATGGAACAAGAAACAGAATGCAAATAAGAAAAGCTACTACACTCATGAAGATAGTGATGGACTATCAAATAGCGATGAAGATGAACGAGGTAACCACTATAAGCTTTTAATGGACTTTGAAGATGATGATTACATGGATGCTATAGATGTGGATGGTTTTTATGATGAGATTACTAGACTCAAAAGATGTTTAGATGAAAGTAATGTGATCATTGACTTTCTACAATCTCAACTTGATGAGAAAGAAAAATCTCTTGAGAAGTTAGAATCTGAAATCGTTGGCCTTAGAAAAGAAATTGAGAAAACAAAGGCCCTTAATCTTAAATTTGTTAAAGGATTTGAAACTTTGGATGAGATCATCAGTGTGCAGCGTTCCCCTCTAATCAAGACAGGTCTGGGGTATAATGGAGAAGCATCTCAAGCTTCCACCTCCAAAAGTTATCTTGACTTAACAGGAAGGAGTGAGAAAAGGCCTAATAGAAATCATCAGGTAAATCAGGGACAAACTTCCTCAAGGATGAACAAAGATTATCAAGAAAATCGGGGGCATGCTACCTTAAGGACAAACAGAAGCTATAACCAGCCACAAGTAAGATCTTCCCAATTTTTTTCAAGAATGGATGTCAGTAGAAGCTACAATCGGTTCGATGATAGTCGCAGGAATTTCTTCAATGGCCAATGTTTCTCTTGCCATAACTTTGGTCACAAAGCAGCTCAATGTGTTGCCTATAAGACAATCATGACTAGAGAAGTTCAAAAACAAAGAAGTAGGCCTGTAATCACGAAGAGGACCTATAACAACTTTTCCGCCCTTGAAAGTGAAATTGAATGTTCTATTTGTAATAATTTTGGTCATGAAGATTCTGAATGCAGGAGCAGGTTTTGGAAGACATCTCAGAAGGAACAAACCTCAAGTGCCAAAACATGGAGAATGAAGGAACCCCAACTAGAAAGATGTGGGATAGCCTTATATGCGGAAGGACAAGAAAATCAATGGTACATCGACAACGGATGTTCGAAGCATATGACAGGTGATAAAGAAAAACTTGAATCATATACTGCTTTAGAAAAGGGAAGGAAGTTTCTTTTGGAAATGATACCCCAGCAGCCATAAAAAGAAAAGGCATTGCTCAGTTGAAAGAGGATGTCAAAGCTGGAAATGTTCTGTATGTTGATGGCTTGAAACATAATTTATTGAGTGTCAGTCAGATGTGCGATAATGGGACCGAGGTGGTATTTCGATCAGATGGGTGTAGTGTTCGTGATCTTGATACAGGAAGAACAGTAATCAAAGGCAAAAGAACTCCAAACAATCTATACATATTTGAAGAAGGAGAACAACAATGTTACTTGAGCAAGAATGATGAACACTGGTTATGGCACCATAGGTTGGGGCATCTAAGCTTTCCACAAATAAGGAAAGCATGCAAGTACCAGGCAGTTCGTGGTCTTCCAAACAACACCATATGCAAATCATGTCAGTTTGGGAAGGAAACTAGAACTAACTTCCCTGAGAAGGAAGGATCAACCAGCAGGCCTCTTGAGCTAGTTCATACAGATGTATGTGGTCCATTTAGGACAAGGTCACCTCAAGGAGAAGAATACCTTATATTATTCATTGATGACTTCTCCAGGATGGTTTGGTTAGGACTTATGAAGCACAAGGATGAAGCATTCGAAAAATTCAAATCCTTCAAAACCTTGTTTGAAAATGAATCATATTACAAAATTAAGTGCCTCGGGTCAGACAGAGGTGGGGAGTTTACCTCAAATGAATTTTTTGATTTTTGTGAAGATCATGGGATAAGAAGGGAATTCTCTACAGCTAGGACTCCTCAGCAAAATGGATTGGTGGAAAGGATGAACAGAACAATCCAACAAATGGCCCGTGCTATGCTTGATGAGTCTGGAACTCCCGCAACCTTCTGGGGTGAAGCTCCATATGCTGCGGTTGTTATTCTCAACAAAACCAATTTCTGAGTAAACAACACTCAAACTCCACATGAGCTCTGGTATGGTAAAACTCCTTCGGTAAAACATTTCAAAATTTTTGGGAGCAAATGCTATATTAAGAATACGGATGAACATCTTGGAAAACTTGAACCTAGAGCGGATGAAGGCATTCTCCTTGGATATTCTCCCTATAGCAAAGCATATAAGTGCTATAATAAAAGAGTTGGAAGAATTTTTGACAGCATTGACGTAGTGGTTGATGAAAAAGGATACATCCCCACGCAAGTAAATCATGAAGATATCGATGAAGATGAAGACTACTCTCCAAATCAGACAGGTGATGAAGAAGAACCTCAAGAGGCACCAGAGGAACAAATAAGGATAGAAGAGAAGACTCCATCTAGGTATGTTCAGAAGAATCATCCTGAATCTCATATTTTGGGGCAAAAGGAAGCAGGTGTACAAACTAGAAGAACAATTGCAGAAGCCTCAAGCTATTTGGCATTGCTCTCCTCCACTGAGCCACAAAATGTAAAAGAAGCATGCAAAGATGAATTCTGGGTCAAGGAAATGGATGAAGAACTTGAACATATTGAAAAGAACAACACTAGGGAGTTGGTTCCTAGACCAAAAGATAAGAATGTCATAAGGACAAAATGGATCTTCAAGAACAAGTTGAATGAGAATGGGGAAGTTATCAGAAACAAGGCTAGACTTGTTTGTAAAGGGTATGCTCAACAAGAAAGGATAGACTTTGAAGAAACTTTTGCTCCTGTTGCTAGACTTGAGGCCATCCGAATGTTCCTTGCTCTCTCAAGCTTTCAGAAGTTCAAAGTTTTTCAAATGGACGTGAAATATGCCTTTCTGAATGGGGACTTAGAAGAAGAAGTGTACATTGAGCAACCAGATGGTTTCATTCTTGGGAATGACCCAAATCTTGTATGCAGACTGAAAAAAGTTCTCTATGGTCTTAAACAGGCTCCAAGGGCTTGGTACTACCGGTTGGACAAATATCTTCATCAACAAGGTTTTTCAAAAGGATCAGCAGATAGTCATCTTTATATAAAAATTGAAAATGACAAATTTCTAATACTTGTTGTGTATGTAGATGATATTACCTTTGGCAGCAATGAAGAAGCTATGAGTCAAAGCTTTGCCTTGGTGATGCAGAAAGAATTCGAAATGTCTTTGCTTGGAGAACTTACATACTTTCTTGGATTGCAAATCCAACAAAATGAAGGTGGGATATTCTTGTCTCAAACCAAGTATCTCAAGAAGATTTTGGAGAAATATGGTATCGAAGATGCAAAACCAGTATGTACCCCCATGGTCACAGGATGCAGCCTCAGTGCAAATGATGAATAAGCAGCAGTGCATCAACCAACCTATTGGTCTATGATTGGAAGTCTACTTTATTTGACAGGTACTTGACCAGACATCATTCATGCAATGGGAATAGTTGGAAGATTTCAGGCAAATCCAAAGGAAACTCATCTTCAGGCAGTGAACAGAATCTTTAAGTACCTTCAAGGAACTCAAAACTATGGCTTATGGTATCCTAGAGATACAGATCTCACACTTCATGCTTATACAGATGCAGATTGGGCCGGAAGCGTGAATGACAGGAAGAGCACAAGTGGTGGTGTGTTCTTTATGGGTTCCAGATTAGTATCTTGGTTCAACAAGAAACAAAGTTTTCGATTGCTTTATCTACAGCTGAAGCGGAATATGTAGCTGCTGCATCTTGCTGCACTAAACTCCTTTGGATGATGCAGACCTTGCAAGACTTTCAAATCACTTGTACACCACTTATCTCCATCTTATGTGATAATACAAGTGCAATCAGCATTTCAAAGAACTCAGTCATGCATTCAAAGACAAAGCACATACCGATCAAGTATCACTTTCTCATGGAACAAGTGATTGAACAAAAGGTCAAGTTGGAGTATGTTCCTTCTAAGGAACAAGTTGCTGATATTCTCACCAAACCATTGCCCAGGGAGACCTTTGAATGCCTCAGGCAAAAGCTGGGGGTAGTTGATGCATCATCTTGTTGTTGAATCTCATCTGTTGGTTGTACGCGAGGTCTATATGTGGTATATGCGTACATTTGCTAGTTTATGGATTGGTGGCATAGGTTCAGGGGGAGCACATATAATGCATTGTTGGCATTATGGTAGAATAGAAGGAGAACATGGATGCTGATATGAACATGGCTACAATACGTCTCTATCTCTTTCATGGTCATGGTGGATCAGGGTTCTTCTTGAAGAAATTTATGGTGGATTATGGATCTGGTCAGGGGGAGAATTATCAGTAGAGCAAAGACTTAAGCATGTTCTCAGGGGGAGCATAACCCTTTGGCCTTGATGTCAAAGGGGGAGAATGAAATTCAGGATCTTGAGGTTGCCATCAAGTCCAAAGGGGGAGATTGTTGGCATTATGTTTCTGGTTTGGCTCTATGGTACAGGTGTTGTACTTGATGGCAACTCACTCTTGTAGCCGATCTCAGTTCAGGCACTCAAAATCATGGAAATTAAGATACCCGAAGGTAATCCTAGTATAAGCTGTGGACCCGCAAGTATGCCGACCAAGCAGTGCGTACATGCACGCAGGTGATACGTTCAGAAGGTGCGGACCCCAGTTTCACTCTCTCCAATGCATAAAAGCGCGTGCACGTGGGAATCTTCATGAATGGTTCATGGTATTAGTCCGATAGTTTTTGATCAAATGGTTTGGTCCATGGTATTGCATCCAAAATTATTGATCCCAAGTATTGGGTTCATGGTATTATTTTATTATGGTTTTGGACCATGGTATTGAGAAAGGGTTTCCTATAAAAAGGAATGAAGGTCTCTTGGCCACACACTTGTGAAATTTGAATATCTTAAGATCTGAAATTTTGGGTGATTGATTTTAAAATCTAGATCTAAATCAAGGAGATAACTTAAGGTGAATTTATTGACATGTTGTGATCTCTCGGGCGCATGAACAAATCTGTGGATCTGACTGACTGTGGCACATTGGAGGACTACAAATTTGGCCCTAATCAGAAGTCTGCAGGCGATTCGAAGGCGTAGTGTGGGGATACGCAGCTCAGTAAAAGGCTCAGTGTGGGAGTACGCTGCGAAGCCAAAGGCGCAGTGCGGGGTACGCAGCGCAAGAGAACGCACAGTGCGGGGTGCACGCAACATAGAAAAGGGCGAAGTGCGAGGTACGCAGGCAAGAAGAAGGCACAATGCGCATGTACGATGTAATTCGGAAGTAAAGGTACGGATCTGAAGAAAAGCACACAAAGCAGAAGAACAACCAGAGCAGATCCATGTAGTTCAGTCTTAAAAGAGCTGTGGATATACGCAGGTCCCTGTTGGTGAAGTTGCGGTCTTATCTTGAAACATTTGTTGATTGTCTTTTATATATTGCAGTAGAGTTCTGGGTTTAGATTTCTGGTATTGCTATTCTGTTTACAGCATTTTGAAGAGTCGAGTGATTCATTGGTTCATTAAGGAGATTGGGTGATTTACATGTACTTGATGATTATTTGATGTTCATGGATCCAGTTTGAAAATTAATGAAACGTGGTCCTTAGAGAAGTAAAAGAGCTAAGGGGGTTTTAGCTCCCTTCCAGGAGAGACTGGAAAACGAGAGAGAGTGGTAGCTCTCTGCAGGTTGCAGCCTGCGTACTGGTAAAGGACTGCACCAGCACAAAATCATTGTAAAAGAAGTTTCTAATTGAAAGAAGACAGAGACATATTGCAGTAGGTGGTTTTCACCCACATTGGGTTTCCACCTTATATCTGGTGTTCTTTGGTGTGACTATCTGTTCTTATTTCGTGCTCACTATTATATGGTACTGACATACAAGTTAATGATCAATATCTAAAGATTAAATTAAGGAAGGCATATTGAAAATAATTTGATAATACTGATCACCCCCCCCCCCCCCCCCCTCTCAGTATTATTTCCAACACAAATGATATACAACAATGTATAGGACTTCATAGGCCTATTACATGGCTTCTAAAATGATAAAACATGATTGTACAATTACATCAATAAGCCCATATATGGTTGAACCATGACTCACATGACTCTGTCTCAATGCATACATGACATAAGAATGTCCCACCATGATGAGTATGAGAGTGTACACAAATAATACATGAAATTCATGGCTACAAAAACAGTACTAACATCCCATACATAGTTGGACTAACTCTCATGACTAATTATTCAACATATTCCAAACATGGCTCTCAACAATATGCATGAAACATACAAGAATGAGATCCTCTCGTACATGTATATCATAAAAATCCTCTAATAAATGCATGTCTAATACAATTTCATAATGAAAGTACATAGAGGATATGATCAACAACATGTCCTCTTTATGGAAGCAAGATAATATCTATATAAATCACAAAAGAGACATGTATCATCCTCTCCAAATCATAAACCATGGAATCATGTATCAGCAATAGTAATTAAAAAGCAATGTATAGTGGCCCAACAATAGTATGCATCATGAAATAGAAATATAACATACCAAACAACTCAATATATCAACCCTCTATATTTATACATGGTAGCAACAATAACCATCATATGGAGCATGATTCTTTACAAGATACTAAAAACTTGATAGCAACAAATACACATACAATGATGTAATTACAGTAACAACATCACATCAGTAACCATACTAAAAAACATAAACATCATTATATGTAGAAGCAACATCAATATGAAACACATCCATCATAAATATAAGCATCATGAACCATCATCATACTAATCTCCACAGAACCACCACATGCATAAAATCATCAGCCTAAAATGCATGATACAAGCCAACTACATATGTAGTAAATTATCCATACATAGCAAAAATGAAATCTCCTACAATAATGATATATCAAATAAGTGTATAGCATCGAACACATAGCCAAATCCTCTAAGGAACTATGGTGCCATCAAAACCATCAAAATTTTGGAAGCATATAAGTGCTGCCCCTAAACATGTGCCATCTCTCTTCCTGATCACACCTTAGCAAATACAACATCAGTAGCAAAAAATCATCATCAAGGAATGATAATCAAATAAATAAGCATCAATAACATCACATCTAATTGCATGCAAAAACAAGATGCACCATATATTCCCCCTGAGCCTATGAAGGCTTCATATCCATTTTGCAGTCGAAAATATCTATCATGCAAGAGTGGACTGCAATATGTGATGATTTATTATACTCTCAAAATGATGAGGAAGAGTACTTTCTTGGTCTCTTCTCTATTTTTACTCTTCCATTCAAATCATATACATTATCTAGTGCCTTGAATCCTCTTGTGATCACTCTATTTGATCCTTATTTCTTGATGAAACAACCTTTGGAGTTGAAGACCACTTCCTTACCTCCATCAACCATTTGGCTCACACTAATAATATTGTCCTTTAGTCCCTCAATGAACCATGCATCTTCAATATTTGTCCTTCTTTCACCAAGTTTTGCCTTGCCACTTCCCAAAACTCTTGCTTATTCACATCCCTCAAAAACAACCTGACCACTTTTGACTTTCTTCAAGAAGTGAAATCTCCTGACATATGATGTTAACATCCACTATCAATATAGCATTTATCATCCTCATCATGTGAACAATGAGAAATATCACACTTTCCCAACTGTTCCTCCTTTTTCTTCCACATCGCTCTTGGTTGGTTCCTTGGTTGTGAATGCTTCTTTGGTTGTTGCTATTATACTAAAGGTATCATCGATCTAGGCATCCAGAAATCCTTTTCCACGTGTCTATAGTTGTGACACATATAACATTCTACATGACCAAGATAAGAAACCAAGTGTTCCAATATTTTGTTCCTCATACCATATTTCCAACTTCGTGTACTAGACCTGCAATCAATGGCCTTATGGCCAAAAAGGTTACAAGCATAACATAAACCATTAAAAAAACTTATATACCTGAAAGAGGATCACATTCTTTGTTGTCCAAAATTATGCATAGATGTATCCAATTTTGCTCCTACAATAGGTTGCCACATGTCCAAACTTCTGACAATTGAAACACCCAATCTCGTTCATCAAGGGAGAAAATAAATTTTGATTTCTCCTTTGAACTCTACTACTATCAACCCTAAGAGTGCATGATCTTCTTGGCATAGGATATCCTTTCAAATTTATATTTTCTCCAACATTTTCATGGCTGCTCACAATTTTTGTTGTAGGCTTCTTTCCTACATCAAAACTTGCATCTCGTCTTTGAAGGTTAGAGATAGATTTTCTTTCTTCTTTGTTGCACTTAATTTTTTCAAGCTATTTGTATTTCTCTTCTATTTTCTTTCTCAATTTATCTATGAAATTTTTGAGTGCTTCAACATAATCTTTCTTTTCTTTTTTCTCGTTGCACATTACTTCTTCATTTCTCTTATAATCCTCTTGTTGGGTTATCAAGGTAGTGAGCTCCGTCTTGAGATTTTTCTCATTCTCATCACAAATATACAACAATTTCTTATGATCTCTACATACAACTATTAATTTATCCACTTGTGAAACTAATTCTTTTATTAGAACCATTGTTGATTCATATTCAGCCTTAATGATAGAAATATCCTTCTCATCATCACTACCAAAATCAATAGAATCATCATAATTATAATTAAAAAAATTCTCTCAACATATTACCTTGTGATACATTTGATTTGGGCGAGATTTTGGAATTTGAAACTTCTTCTGCAATGGATTGATTTTTTTCCTTCTTCAAATTCCTTTCCTTTTGAGACATCCTCTTCTCTCTTCTATCCACGATCCACGATCTACTGTCCAAGCAGTCAAGATTCACTAAAGAGCATTGACTCTAATACCAATTGATGGAAACTAGATCACTAGTGAGAGCAGGGTGGGAGGAGGGGGTTGAATCACTAGTGATGACTTTTATACCAATTTTAAATCATTTTCAAAACCTCAAATATCCAATCACATTCACAAAATTATCTCATCCAAAATATGTAAGAAACACTAAACTCAAAATATAATAACAGTGATAAATATCAACACAACCATGCACAGATAAGAACATAAGTATTTTTTGTGGAAACCCTTTCGGGAGAAAACCACCTTACTGCTGCTACGCCAATAAATTATTATATTAATATGCTGAACAAATAGTACATGGATTAGCTTTCACCCATAAGCTAGAAAACTTGGCTTCCTCTACAATATGTTGGCATCTATCAATTTAGATTTTTTTCTCTTTCACAAATCTATGGAAATCTATCTGCTAGAAGGTCCCACAACCAATGATCCTCGCCAAAATACCATTATACTATCCAACTCCTATTGCTTTCATAAATCTCTTCCTACTATTGAGTCTTCCAAATCATTGTCTATTCTGAATCCTCCACACCCTCACTTCCTCCATGCAAACCAATTTTCATAAATGTTTCATACTAGGCTTTCAATTCTCTCAACATGAACAACCCAACAACACCATCATTCTACACATAAAATATGAACACAAATCTTACCTAGAGGAGGGAAATTCTTCACTTCTTCTCACACCAAAACATTTCTCTCAAACACACCACAAGATGCCAATTTTTTGTCACAAACAACACATAAAATTTGAATCTTATCCTCAACTCTATCTCTAATTTCTGCACACAATACTTTGATATAACTCTGCAAAACCATGTGAGCAGGTGCTACAATATATACTCACTCTGAAGGCCCTCACAATGTCATACAAACTCACTCTCACCATAACCAAAAAAATAGACTCAAGTCCTTCCTATATTTATCATTTCTCTGTGTTGAGTCACTTAGTAAATGCTATAGGTAATGGATTACTCAAAAATTCTTTTCAAACACTCCATATTTGGCTAAGATAGGATTTTTGACCAAATCAGCCACTAACTCCACTAGACATTTGATATCTTCAACCTTGATCAACTTATAGAGGCCTCACAAACTTTTCGACCATATGCTGAAATTTTTTGATCAAGAACATCACCACAACACCAAAATTAGTTGAGCAGCATGAGGAATGCAAAGAAATCCTCGTGAAAAACCTCAGTCGCTCCCACAACACAAGCTCCATGTGAATAGAGATCCCCAGTCACTCCCACATGCCTGCCTGCTAGCAACTGGAGTGTTTTAGTTGTGCACATGACTCAGCATCCATTTGAATGGGGCAAAGGATGAAGGAAAAGATCATTCCTCAGCTCAGAAACTACTCCACCTTCTTTCGTAGCTTGAAAAGCCTTTGTAGGAACTGTGGAAGTCACTGGAACCTATGTAACATTTCACCAAATTAGTTCCACATCACTATCATCATCATCAGTCAACCAACAACCATACTAAACATCTTGGCCATCAAAATTCTCTACAACATCCCTGCCACCAGTATGTAACTCTGGTACATGTCAGACATCCTCCAACACCTATACAACCATCTCAATTATTCAATAACAATTCAACATTTACTAAACTGACTAGTGATATTCGGGAATACAAAATTTTTCATTATTTATAACTTAAATATTTAAAAAAAAAATGGATTATTCAATACTAAAATACTGGTGATAAAAGAATTATTTATAATTAAAACATTACTAATAATATCATATGGGTGCACCACTTGTCTTGATCTTATTGCAAAAATGAGGGCCCTTTGCATACGCAGGGTCCTCTGACACTAACACTAGCGTTTAGTAAAAAATGCAGACATCCACACCATGAAAGGTTGAAAGATTCCTAGAAACAATTGACTTTATTTCTGCTTCAGCACATATGCCTAATTTCATAAACATAAACAAAGTTTGTGGTCGAATATGTGAAAATTTATGCACTTGATAAGTAAGTAGTACCTCTATATTATGAACAATAATCTGGACTCCTCTTCCAACAAAAGTGATATGAAGATACACATTATTTATGAGTAAAATATTAGAAATAATATCGTATAAGTCTAGCACTTGCTTCAGTATTATTGCAGACAACAAGTATGCATTATTTAATATAAAAATATTAGCAATAAAATATTTAGTGCAAAGTGCGGAGATCCGCACATTGAAAGCTTCCTCCACACAATGGACTTCCTCAACACTTTTGCACATGTGCCTAATTAGAAACATATTCGGAAATATGAAAATATGCATTATTTATATTTAAAATATTATCAATAATATAAGCATAAAATATGCATTACTTAATACTAAAATATTAGCAATAAAAGCCTTTAGTAAAAAGTGTAGAGATATGCACAATGAAAGCTTCCTTCTCACAATGGTCTTCTTCTGCACTTTTGCACATGTGCCTAATTTGAAACATTTTTGGAAATACAAATATATGCATTATTTATAATTAAAATATTATCAATAATATAAACATAAACAATATTATTGCAAACAACAAATTGGATTGTGTTTTAATATTAAAATATCAGTAAAGATCCGTATAATGGACCTTCTCTCCACTTCCACATATCTCCCTAATTTAAGGAACATAACCATAAACAAAGATTCTTCTCAATGAAATGTGGTTTTGTACAAAAATTTGTCCAGACTTCATACAACCTTTATTCAATTGACTGTCGATATCTACAAAAGATCGATATCTCCGAAGGGCACTTCGAGCAAAAAAGAATACAAAGAGACACATTATTTACAACTAAAATATTACTAATAATGTTAGTAGTAAAAGCCTTTAGTGCAAAGTGCATAGATACGGGAAAATGAATATTTCTATTGGGATGCAAAGATAACTATTATTAGTTTAACTATGAACAAGTTTTGAATTAATATTATTATCTTTCATTGTGTGCAGTTTTTACTCTGCACAGGATGAGGTATGTATAGGAGAATGGGGGTGCATAAAGAACTTTATCTAGTAGGGGTGAAATTAATGTTAAAATATTTCCGTTTGTGGAGGACAAAGTATGTGTGGGAGAGTAGTTACATAGAGCTATGAATCTTTGCAGAGGAGATTGTTGGGGGGGGTGTGGGGGGGCGGTGGGGGCAACGCTGGTAGATAAACATTATTTAAAATTAAACTTTAACCAATAATAATTTATGAACCAAATCACAAAAAGAGAGAAAATAGAGATAATTCCTTAGAATTTAGCCTCTTCGAGGGGCCAACCTCCTTTCATTACACAAATGAACAATTCTTGGATGATACAAATGAAAAAACCTCCTTTCTATATATAGGAGTCTAAGGGGTCACAATATAACCGAAGCTGACCTAACAATAATAATATAAGGGCACAAAAATAAAAATAGTGGGCTTCTATGGGGCACAATAATAACAATATGGGGACAATAGAGGCACAACAATAACAATAAGTGATACAATGACGATAGTAATGTGGGAGTCACTAGTATTATAGGGACCTAACATGACCCTCTCCTTAAAAAAGGTGTTTTCCTCAACACTCGAGTAGTTCTAGATGCTTTTGTATAAAATTCTCACCCTCCATGTGGAATCTTCAATGGGTAAGTTCTTCTAGTTAATAAGATACTTTGAAATTGATCGACTTCGTAACTATCGAGTTCTTGTTTCTTTGACTACTTCAGGTTCCAATATGATTTTTCCTTCCACATCAAGTTCTGGAAATATTGTTTGAACTGGGTGCTTGTCACCTATAACCTTCTTTAAGCATGACATATGAAAAACTGGGTGCACTCAGGAAGCTAGAGGAAGCTCCAATTTGTATGCCATAGTACCTATCTTTTTCAACACCTTGTATGGACCATAATACTTTGGTGATAATTTATTATCCTTCTTAGCTTGCTTGAGGGACATTTTCCTTATATGGTTGTAGCTGTAGAATACCCAATCCACTACATCAAAACTTCTTTCGTTGTGATGTTGATCTCCTTGCTGTTTCATTCTATTTGGCGCCAAGGCGAGGTTATCCTCTAAGAGTTGGAGAACTTGTTGTTGATGCTCGATGTGATCTTCCACTGCTTGAACCTTAGAATTTTCTCTTAAAGATGATGTGATGGATGGTGGATGATATCCATAAAGTGCCATAAATGGGGTCATTTTTGTTGCAATATGGAAGGAAGTGTTATACCACCATTCGGCCAAAGGCAACCATTTGACCCATTGTGTCTGTTTATCAGATACAAAGCAATGAAGATATCCTTCCAAACATTTGTTTACAATCTGAGTTTTCCCATCAAATTTAGGATGATAAGGTGAGATAGGAGCTAACTGAGTACCAAGACAAGAAAATAATTCTATCCATAAAATTCCAGTGAAAATGGGATCTCTGTCACTTACAGTAATCTTTGGGTTTCCATGTAGCTTTTGAATTGTTTCCAGAAATGTAGTAGAAACTGTACTCACTTTAAATGGATGAGATAATGCACGAAAGTGTTCATACTTGGTAAGTCTATCAACTACCACCATGATAAAACTCTTTCCTTCAGACTTGGGTAAACTTGTGATAAAATCCATTGAAACCTCCTCCCAACATTGGCTTGGAATGGTTAAAGGTTGTAATAGACCTAGTGTCTTAATTGTTTCAACTATATTTTGTTGGCAAACCAAATATTCTGCCACAAAATTTTGAATATCCGATTTAAGGCCATCACAAAAAAATTCCTTCTTAACCCTGTGGTAAGTTTTTAGAAATGCAGAATTCCCTCCTAAGGGAGAGTTGTGCAATTCCTTAAGAATATTTTGTTTGAATTGGGAATTCTTACATAGGTATAATGGATCTTTGTACCATAACGAATAGTTTTTCCAGCTAAATGTATTAGATGTATTGGGATATTGTTGTAACTTTTGAATGAGTACCCACACTTCTTCATCATTCTTCTATTCAATCCTTGTTTTGTTTATCCAAATATGGTTGAATAATAGAAATGGTGCAAAGAAATGCTTCCACATCCTCATCCTTTCTTGAGAGTGCATCTGCCACAACATTTTACTTCCCTTTTTTGTAGATAATTTCAAAGTCATAATCCATCATCTTTGTGACCCATTTTTGTTGCACTTTTGAAGATAATCTTTGTTCTAAAAACTATTTAAGACTATCATGGTCTAATTTTACCTTGAAGTGTCTTCCCATTAGGTAGGGTGGCCATTTCTTAAGTGAAGGTAGTATTGCCAACATTTCCTTCTCATAAATAGCTTTGTGTAAATACTTTCCATTGATTGGATGACTTTCAAAAGCAATGGGTCTTTCTTCTTGCATTAAAACAATACCAGTTCCATTTCATGAGGCATCACATTCCACAATAAATGTTTTGTGAACTTCGATGTAGCTAAGACTGGTGCTTGGCACATTACCTCTTTAAGATGTTCAAAGGCCTTCGTTGCTTCTGGAGTTCATGAAAATGCATATTTCTTCAATAATGTTTTTAGAGGTGTTGCTATTCTCCAATAATTCTTAAAAAACTTGCAATAATACCCTATCAACCCAAGAAATCCTCATAGATTCTTTATGGATGTGGCGATTTTCCATTCCTTAATGATTTTAATTTTTCTAGGGTCTATCTTAACACATTCATGAGATATAATATGACCCAGATATTCCACCTCTTGTACTCCAAATAAACATTTAGAGCTTTTTTCATATAATTGTTTCTCCTCCAATAGTTTGAGCACCCTGTCAACATGTTGAACATGATCCTTCCAAGGCTTGCTGTAGATTAGTATATCATTAAAAAATACTAACACAAATTTTCTAAGGAAGAGTTTGAAAATGGAATTCATCAAACCTTGAAATGTAGAAGGTGCATTAGTAAGGCTAAAAGGCATGACCAAAAATTCATAATGACCCTCATGAGTCCTAAATGATTCTTTTGGAATGTCTTCAGTCTTCATTCTGATTTGATGATATCCTGAACTAAGATCCAACTTGGTGAAGTAAATTGATCCATGAAATTCATCCAATAATTCATTAATGACAGGAATGGGAAATTTATCTTTAATAGTGAGCTTGTTGAGCTCCCTATAATCTGGACACATGCGCCATGATCCACCCTTCTTGTGAGCCAATACTACTCGAGCAGAGAAACAACTTTGACTAGGCTGAATTATACCAACCTCTAGTATTTCTGTAACCATATGATCAATTTCACTCATTTGGGCATAGGGATATCTGTAAGGCCTGATGTTTGGAGGAACACTTCGTGGAATCGAATTAATAGCATGATCATGATCAAAAATAGGTGGGAGGCCTTTAGGAGTCTCAAATACCTTGGAATGAGTGTCCAAGACATTTTGGAGATCTGGATAAATAGATGATTTCAATGTGGGAACCTCTAGTGAACATAATTGTGCAATTATGCCTTGTTCTTTCTTTAGAAGCTTTGTCATCCTGTTAGCGCTTATTATCCTTCCTAGTTTCCCTGTGATACCCCTTAATTAAACTTCCTTTCCTTCTAAAGAAAACTGCATGAAAATTTCTTGAAAATTAAAAGCCATTATAGCCAAGGATTGTAGCGATTGGACTCCTAGTACAACATCAGCACCACCCATTGGAATGGGAAGGATTGGGCTATTAAATACATATTCTCCCATGGATAGATTGATATTATGGAACTTTTGTGAGAAAGTTATGGTTCCTGCACTTGCAACCATCACTTGAAACTTTGTTTCTGAATATAGGAAGCAATTTCATTCTTTGGCTATCTTACAATGAATAAAATTGTGGGTACTACCTAAATCAATCAACACTATCACCTTTTTCTTCTTGATAAGCCCTTCTATATTGATAGTTTGATTAGTGGTAATTCTAGCCAATGCATTACAAGATATGGTCAACTTCATTTCTTCTTTATACAGGGTTTGTTCCTTGTGTATATCCTCTTCTTTTGATGTTTATTGTTACTTTTCTTCCTCCTCTTCACAATCTATGTAAAATAATTTCTTCTCAGCACACTTATGACCTTTAGTGTATTTGGGGGTCTAAGTGTTATAGACAATTTTGGGCACTGCAACCCCAATCGTAAATGTCCATAAACTAAGGGATCCTAAGTCCCTAAAAGTGTTGCTTCACTACCTAAAGGAACAAGGTCAGCTCATTACATCATCTCCCAGAAGTTCTCCACAAAAAACTGCTCAAAAATGGACAAAACTAGACCATACAGAATGCCCAGTGTAGAGGGTGTGATGCATACTACCTTCCCAGTGTAAAAGGTGCGATGTGTATTGGATGGCCCCTCTGTAGCGTGTGATGGGTGAGAGTGGACAAATGGCAGAGACATTTTGCGAGGTGGAGGATCATAGAATCTTCCAGAAGCTTCTCCTTCGACACTTGCCTCTCTATTTTTTCCCAGGGATGAGTAAGAGATCATCAATCTCTAAGTGGAATAAAGAACTATCAGAGAGAGGACACTAATCAAAACCCTAGAAGCTGACTCACCCCCCTACAATCATCTATATGTGGATCCCTCATCACAGAGATCCAGAGGCTGGAATTTTGTGTCTTGTAGAGAAGTGTTATTGGTTTCCTGGTGTAACATCATAGTGTTGGGTGATCTAAGCTTTACTTGAGGTGAAAAAGGGCTTTCTTACTATTCTTGATATTAATAAATCTATTCAAATTTTCCTCCACATTCTTGTATGTCTTACTATATATGCATTTGTGTTGTCAATACATATCTGGTCCTATGTTGTTTATGACTATAGATCTCTGTTCTTTGATAGTATTATGCTACTTTGATTCCACAAGTGCTCTTTGAAGTTGTGTAGAAAAAGAAGGAGTGGCAAAGATCTATCAAGAAGGAGAGGAATCAGGCAAGGAAGCAAGCGCAAGACAAAGGTTGGTGTCCTTTGTTCACCTCTTATCTATTTTTCATAAAGGAAAGAGAAAGTAGTTTTAACTTGTTTGTTTCTAAGATAGCTACCAGTCTTAGTGGGAATAGTAGCTCTAAGTGGACACTATGTCCGGTAACAAAATGGTGACTCCACTAGGGAGCGAATAGATTATTTGCTAGTCTATTTTTTTTTTTTATAAACTTATAGACGGAGCCTAAAGTCAAGCCAGCTAGCCTTCGAACTGCATTTGGTATGCAAGTGCAAAGTAGATCAATGCTGCTTCAGTCTATCTCTGGGTTTTGTTTATAAATTGAACAATCGATCTGCAAACACTCTAATTTCCCTAAGTGGTGGCTCTATTAACCTCCTTAGATCAACCCCTGTGATTTATATTTACTTGACATCACTTACTCAGCCTAAATCCCTGAACTGAACTGCAAATTGTGATCAAAGACTGGATAAAAGTCTCGCACTGGTACCATCGCACCCTCTCTTCGAGGTAGCCTGTATGCATCCCACCTCCTATGTGCAATAGCTGAGATGCAGACTAGATTCCCTGTGTGACAGGTGCGATGGTTAGAGAAGGATAATTTTACCTTCAAATTTTGGTTTTTCTTCACTCTTTTCAATTCTATTCAGGAGTTTGTTGTCTATGGTCAGTATATCTCTGTGGAAACCCCCTTCTCTTCCATCATTATGCCTCTATTGTGCAAAGAAATGTAAGTGTTTTTATGTATTGTGCGCCATTTTCAGTTCTCTTTTACAAAGAAGTAGCGTAATCAGACTGTCATTTCTTAATCTGAAAGTGTCGCAAGTGTCGTTTTCAGTCATAGAAGAGAATCCCATTGTTCTTGATAGTCGATTATACTATTACTCTTGTATGTGATTTGAATTAGTAGTTTTTCAAGTGTCAAAAATAGTTTTCATTTCGAAATCGCAAAGTGTCATCCTTATCTTCACTTCATTTTGGAAAGAAATTTGTTAGTATTATCGCTTTGGAAAATAATTCAGATTTGCACTTAGCATTCTTCTTGTCGTTCATACATTAAGAAGGCTGAAGACAAATATATGCATGTACATCTGCATTTAGACTGCTTGGTTTGATTTAGGAAAGTGCATTTAATTTGTGCTCTGTGCTCTTTGTTGAAAGACCCTCAGTTCTCTTTCCTTAGTAGCTAGGATTTTCATTGTAAAAGAAGATTAAATGATTGTTTATCATCTTAGACTACATTTTAGGAATTCTATACATACATCACGTGGTGAACTTGAAAGGAAAATTTTTAAACAAGATCAACCATAAAATAAATTTAATGAACCTAAAAACGCTTTGGAACCTAACGCACAACATCTAGAAGTCTAGGCTAGAGACGTATTTTGGCATCGTAAAGCCTGGTAATTGTTGCTTCCATTGTTGGTTGGGCGATTCCTCCTCTTTGAGATGACAAGTGCCAGTACGGACTTGTGCTCCCATGTACTATTGAGTATATATTGGGAGACCACAATAGGCTATATCGTTTATCCTTAGGAAGCCATGTATGCCGCCCTATCGATCACAATGCACTAAACACAACATTCAGGAAAATTGACTGTCGTACCATAAAAAGTATTCTGCAGTTTTGCAATTGGTTTGGTAATCCCTCTACCTAGATTTCCAGAGTAGTTTCTTTCATTCATTTTAAGACTCCTTTAAAGAAAAGGTCCATTCGAGCACTTTTCACTTCAGGCTCATTAAAAATCGAAGGTGATGAGAGTCATCTTTTATTTTTTCTCGACTCTTAAAAATTGAAAAAACAAGTTGTGTCTGTTATGAAACCAGCTCAAGAAAAGATAGAAAAGATAGATCCATGCCTTAGAATTCAGCCTCTTCGAGGGGGAAACCTCCTTTACATTACATAAATGAACAATTCTTTGATGATTTAAATGATAAAACATCCTTTCTATATACAGGAGTCTAAGGAGTCACAATATAACCCAGCCGACCTAACAATAATAACATAAAACCCCAAAAATAACAATAGATGGATTCTATGGGTACAGTAATAACAATATGGGGACAATAGGGGCACAACAATATTAATAAGGGGTACAACTATAATAGTAATGGGGTAATCACTAGTAATATAGGGACCCAACATGCCCCTCTCCTTCAAAAAAGTGTTGTCCTCAATGATTGAGTAGTTTTAGATGCTTCTGTATAAAATTCTCATCCTCCCATGTGGAATCTTCAGCAAATAAGTTCTTCCACTTGATAAGATACTCTGAAATTGATTGATTTCGTAGCTGTCGAGTTCTTGTTTTTGTGACTGCTTCTGGTTCCAATATAATTTTTCCTTCATCATCAAGTTCTGGCAATATTGTTTGAACTAGGAGCTTATCGCCTATAACCTTCTTTAAACATGAAACATGGAACACTGGGTGTAATCGCGAAGCTGCAGGAAGCTCTAATTTGTATGCCATAGTACTAATCATTTGCAACACCTTGTATGGACCATAATACTTTGGTGTTAATTTATTATCCTTCTTAGCTTCCTTGAGGGACATTTGCTTATATGGTTGTAGCCTTAAGAATACCCAATCACCTACATCAAAACTTCTTTCACTGCGATGTTGATCTACCTGTTGTTTC
>APFE030483938.1:140077-216556 GCA_000404065.3 Pinus taeda | reverse complement strand
ATAGTCTGGAAGCAATCTTACCAGTTCAGTGTGAAATCTCATCCCTCAAGCTCGCAGTCGACCTTCTCCCCGAACTTCAGAAGAAGAGGCTCATTTCTTGGAACTAATCCAATTGGATGAAACCCATCACGATGCGGATTCAGCTAACGAAGCTCATAAGAAACGAGTGAAAGTGTAGTTCGACAAAAATGTCAAACCTCATGTCTTCTTAGATGGTGACTTGGTCTTACTTTACAACCAGGAGTTCGATAAGTTGGGAGCAGGGAAATTCAAATCTGTATGGCTGGGTCCCTATATTGTTAAGTGTGTATTAGCAAAATGAGCCTACAAGTTGATGGACTATGATGGGATTCCATTGGCGCAACCCTGCAATGGGTTGTACCTCAAGCATTACTATGCTTAATTCCACGCAGTAATCCCTATGCTTTTGTTACATTTTTGTTTTCGCTAAGGGTAATTGTTTTGGTTTGGTAATCCACTTTTTGCATTTCTTGCAGATGTCGAAATTGTTGGAATCATTCGTTGGAAATGCCAACGGAGCGAGTCGTAGTTCGCGGAACCTCTCTTCTACAGCCTGGGCCATCTTCGATCCCAGCAGCGAGTTAGTGAGTTTCAGAGGGGTATGTATTGGTCGGTTGATGAACAATATCGCTAAATACAGTGCGTTGATAGAACTCCTCTTTGATGCCATCGCACATGGTGTCTGCCAACGTGTCGTTAGGCTAGACTCACAACTCGTCATTCTACAACTCACTGGTATTTACTCTGTACGTAATCCAACTATCTATCGCATGTTCCTAAGGGTTAGAATTTTGGAAAGACAGTTCGATTTCATTCAATATGAACATATTTCGAGAAATTTAAACACATTGACAGACTCATTGGAAAATTATGTGTTAGATAGACATTTGCGACATTTATAAAAAGAATCATTTCATCAATATTTTCAATAGGATCACGTAACTTAACTGAAATAAAGCTCTGAAAATAAAAAATATATATATAACTGTTTATGATTTACACATAATGTTCTGTAACCAAGACAAAATCGTTCAGATGACTCGAAACTCAAAATGCTAGGGGGCACCCTAGTCTAATGATGCTGGTGATAACAAGTCACCGCCTGTGCAATCATGCGTAAAATCTTATTCCATCGATTCGACACACTAGTAGTATGTCGCTCCAACTACAGAGGCAGCTTGTCGGTCCTCATGTTTGGAATACCAAGGGTGAGACCCTCGACCTGGTCCTGTAATGCTGAAAGAGTCTCAGCCACGTCAAGGTCACGAAGGATAGCCCTCCCCACAGCCTCTCCTGCCGGAGTGGCAGCTGGTTCTCTCTAGCGTATTGCTGGTCGAATTGGTCCGATATCTGCATGAGCATATGAATTTTGTTTACTCTTGATCAAAGAAAGCATAAGAACATTATAAAAAAAATAAGCAGAGATATGGTCAAAGAATTTACCAATAGCGCCCCACTGCTCACCAACCGGTAGCACCAAATCTAGGTCACCTCGGAAATCCATGCCAGCATATGGAAACTTGGCGTAAACCATCTCCTGATGATCAAAGCACTCAAAGAAGGTATCAGAGAAAGAAATCTGAGGCTGGCCAGCATGTCGATACATGAGGTCAACCCATCTCTGCATCCGTGGCTCAGTCGATGGAGGTAAACCAAGTGAGATGTATTGTGGCTGCATCAGTGGGATCTTCTCCAAAGTGAAAGCGGTCAAAATAGAACCATAGCCGAAATTCTTAGATCTTCCACCTTTGACTTTGGTCAGTTGTTCTTTCATCACAGAGAGTACTGCATCACACCAGTTGAACACCTTCGGTTCAAGGCATTCCAAAGCATACTGCATGCAAGACCTGTTAGCTATGTGAAGAGCCGCACTACCAGCCAATCTAGCAAAAGTGATCAGAATGGTCCTCAAGGGCTGGTCAATGACATCTCGAATGTTGATCTTGTCATCCGTACTCGGCTGAGATCCCTCTCTATAGTGTCGGCGAATATACTCTCTCACGGATTCACCCCCATGGGCATAACCTGATAATGAGAGAGGGGCACCATGCCTCGATAAACCGGTCAAAAAATAGATGTCCACGACAGTCAAGGGGATAGATTTTCCCCTAATCTGGAACAGTTGGTTGGGAGGATCCCAGGCATCGACGAAATATTGCAAGAAGTTGATTTGTTACCTCATGCTAGAGATGCGGAAAAACTTCAGCAAGCCACAGTTCCACAATGCAGTTACCATACCCGGATCATGTAAAGAAACCGTGTCCTCTTCTTCATGTTCACATTCTCACCATGTAATAACTATTTTGCCTCGATGAATCTCTTAAAAACAAACAAGAGAAGAGTCAGGGCCATGATTTAGAAAATGTTGGGTTGTGTTATATTCTTTCCACGACTACCCCACATAGTGAACCGGGGGGTTAGAATGGGGGCAGAGCCGCCCCTTTGTTGCATTGATTGCGCAGCAGGGGGGTCACAGGTAGACCCCCTCTATGGGGTCCAGGGCAGCACCCTGGGAAAATTTTTTTTGGACCCTATATTAGGTTGGGCGAACCTACCTATGGTTTTCGGTCCATGGTATTGGATGTTTTGGCATGTATAAATATGTATTGTAACATTGAAAGGAAAATAATGAAAAATAAAGCTGGTAGTCCCAATTTTTATGTGTTTTATGTGTTATGCTCTCGCATTGTTTATTTTCTTTGTTTTAGAATTCATATGCAGGTAATTTCTGTACAGGGTTAAAACCTACAGCAAAAACAGGCAAAACTTCCATAAGAAAACAGTACAAAAGCTTCCCTCCTTGCGCTCATCGTACCCCAACAACGTCCTGGGGCGATGCATGCTAACTGGCCAGTGACAAGTCTAGTATTTATCACACCTTTCGATATAGAAAGGGTGCGATGGGGCCAAGGAAAATTGTTCAAACCACAAAGGCTCAATAAATCAGGGAAACATGCTAAGAATTCAAAAAGGAAAGAATGCAACTGAATAGCACAAGTTTACCTCCTACCTAGTCCAGACGGCACCAAGAATCATTGACAAAATCTCCCAGAAGTAGCTAGTGAAAATCAGGGGGGAAAGCACCTCTAGAGCTCCAACAAACCAAGTTCAAATGAAATGGTGAAATGAGAGGTAAAAGTCACTTTTAAATTACCATTCACGTAATTCAAGTAAAGTATTTGTGTTCTTAACTCATTTATCAAGCACATGTTTTCATTTTTTATCGGTTTGTTGAAAAAATTGAACAGGTAGTACAATCTTTGAAAGAACAAAATGCTAACGGTGGATTAAGTAATCGATGACCACTATCACGAAAAGTTTTTTCTCGGAGTTCAAGCTTGTTAAAAATTAAACATAAGCAATGAGAAAATGTTTTCTCCAGTGTCAGCTCATTAAAAAGTGAACCGATCTCCAGTAAATAACCATTTTGAATGCATTATCATCAACCTTCAAGCCTTGGTCATGTTCTCATCATCACCTCCATTTTTCAAGCCGATCATATGCCTCCATTTGATTGTTTACCCTTTTTTGAGGAACATCTATGAAGAGTGATTCTGCTAACCATCCTTGTGACACTACCTTGATTGGAAAATTCCAAACTTTACCTGGAATCAGCTACTACTCGAAATCATCACTCCTTCCTCGAAAAACGAGTCTCCTTTAAGCTCTTTTCAACTCACTCATAAAATATGAAAAGATTGTCGAGCGATTAGCCTCTTTGGCTCGTTAAAGTCATCGGAAGTGCTATCCCTCCTCTAGATTTTAATCTTTTTGGACCTGAGGGATTACTACACAAAACGATTGAGAGCTTGTCTTATTCGGCTCGTTAAAACTATTGAAAATTCATCCCTTTCGTATTATTTTACGCTTTTTCGGACTTAAGGGATTATATGATGACAAAGAATAATTGGAGTTTCCTTTCCATCTCTTTTTTAGACTCTCTAAAAATGAAAAAGGACCGAGTTATCATTGTCATTAATCTCGTTAAAACCAATAGCGACAAACTTGTCCAAATGGACGAGAATGAGTTTCACTGCCGCTAGGCTCGTTAAAACATAGCGACGGGTTTGCCCGAAGGGAAGATTATAGAACAAGCATATGTTATCCTCCTAAATATTGAAAAAAATAAAGAGGTACTAGTCAGCAATGACTGGGGAAAATTGGGAAGAAAACTTGAAAATAAACTTTATTGGTAGCAAGTCGCTCTTGAACATGACACTTTCACTCTATCCGAGTCGGGTTGGGTTATTCCGTTACCGTTCATATTACCATTGGTGCGTCACACCATCCATCTTTGGGGTTAACACTACCAACCCAACTTCAGTGTCGCTGGTATGTTCAAGAGAAGTCGCTCAGAGAATTCACATGTGTCTCATCCACTACAATACAGTCATGTTTCATTCTTTCACGACTGCCACCCTGAACCCTGTATCATCAGATCGTTTTCACCTCCAAAATCATTTGCTTCGTTCCGTGTCATAGATGTGGGATTCATTAAGGCCCTCGTACGATGGGCCTCTTCTTTTCAACATCAGCTCATTATCCAAGAAGTCGACCTAGGAACAACCAATTTTAGTACTTTGAAGCTTGCATGCCTCAATGGCAAGTTTCTCACTTTCGGCAACAGGCTTACATTAATGGCCTTCGACCGAAATATTTTGCATGGTGTTCGACGCTAAGTCCCTTTTTCACACCATGTGAATTGTACTGTAGTACCTTGAGGATCATTGTCATTATTGGTGATCCCTCTTGCGCCTGTTAACAGCTTACATCATTGGCTGGTAATCAGGCGATGTCTTTCCATGAACGACTCCAAAACATCTTTCACATGGATTGACTTGTACTATGAGTGAAGATTGAACGAGTTTTGAATACCCCGGATCTAGTTTCATCCATCCGGGCTGTGATATATTCTAGAATATAAAGACATCAAATGTACATCATTACCGAACAGATGATCATCCAAATTAAAGGATGATGACTCCGTCTGAATCATCAGTCTGCTGCACAGACGGTTATTTGTCCTATGTACATGAGAATGAATTTATAAAGTTGAGCATGGGAATGCCCACCTCAGCTAGATCATGAAAAATATTATGAAGAAAATGTATTGTATTGTATCTTATTATAGTTCACCTCCCAGCTCGAAAAAACATCGGATCCTCATGGTAAAGCATTTCACCCAACATCAAAAGATTGACGACCTCATGCTTTAGGGAGCAACTGTTATAGAAATTTTTGGCACTACAACCCCAATCATAAATGTCCATAAACTAAGGGCTCCTAAGTCCCCAAAAATGTTGCTTCACTACCTAAAGGAACAAGGTCAGCTGATTACATCATCTCCCAGAAGTTTTCCACAGAAAACTGCTCAAAAATGGACAAAACTAGACCATACAAAATGCCCAGTGTAGAGGGTGTGATGCATACTACCTTCCCAGTGTAAAAGGTGTGATGCATACTAGATGGCCCCTCTGTAGGGTGCGATGGGCGAGAATGGACAAATGGTAGAGATAGTTTGCGAGGTGGAGGATCATAGAATCTTCCAGAAGCTTCTCCTCCGAAACTTGCCTCTCTGTTTTCACCCAGGGATGAGTAAGAGATCATCAATCTCCAAGTGGAATCAAGAACTATTAGAGAGACGACACTAATAAAAACCCCAAAAGCTAACTCACCCCCCTACAATCATCTATATATGGATCCCTCATCACAGAGATCCAGAGGTTGGAATTTTGTATCTTGTAGAGAAGTGTTGTTGGTTTGCTGGTGTAACATCATAGTGTTGGGTGATCTAAGCTTTACTTGAGGTGAAGAAGGGCTTTCTTACTGGAGGATGATGATGGGTCAGAACAATTGGTTGTAATCCTCTTGCTATTCTTGATATTAATAAAGCTATTCAAATTTTCCTCCACATTCTTGTATGTCTGATTATATATGCATTTGTGTGGTCAATACATATCTGGTCCTATGTTGTTTATGACTATAGATCTCTGTTCTTCGATAGTATTATGTTGCTTTGATTCCATAGGTGCTATTTGAAGCTGTGTAGATAAAGAAGGAGTGGCAAAGATCTATTGAGAAGGAGACGAATTAGGCAAGGAACCAAGCGCAAGACAAAAGTTGGTGTCCTTTGTTCCCCTCTTATCTATTTTTCATAAAGGAAAGCGAAAGTACTTTTAACTTGTTTGTTTCTAAGATAGCTACCAGTCTTAGTGGGAATAGTAGCTCTAAGTGGACACTATTCCCGGTGGCACTAAGTGGACTTGGTGGATGGCCACCAATATCCACCTAGATCATTCCTCCCCCCTTAGGAAGTAATGGTTCAAGTTGCATTGAGTTCCTCCATGAGATGAGAAAACTTCTGCCGAACTTGGTCCCTGGTGAGCCACTTGCCTTGGTGAAGGAGTTGTCCTGCTTTGACAGCTCGATACAATTAGATATTCTATTGGTAAGTGTGTTTTATTTGTGTGTCCATGATCCGATCAGTTGCAGCTTGTTCCATGCAATCTGGATTTAACTCTATGGGTGTGAGTTGTTCTACAATGTCGGATGTGTCTCGTAATGGTGGAAAGTATGGCTGAAGGCGGTCCACATTGAACACTGGGCATAGGCCAAGGAATGGGGGAATGCTGAGGTAAAATGCATTGTCTCCCACAGTCTTGGTAATGGTGTCAGGACCATATCGGAGTGGTATAAGTTTCCAATAGGCTCCGGTAAGGCATTCCTTTTGCAAATGCAACTAGACTTTGTCGCCCACCTGAACCTTGTGTGGCACCCGATGTTGATCATGTCATTGTTTGTACTTGTCATTTGATTTCTCCAGAATTTCATGGACCTACTGGTGAATATGTTGGATCTGCTCAATGAAGTTGTTTGCCTTATCTATTTTGGACTTGACATGAGCCGAATCTGTGTGAGTAACTACAAATGGCATTGCCACATCAATGAACGTAGTGGCTGGAATCCCAAGCCCACCGGAAAAGGGTTATGTCCAGTTGAGCTGTGGAGAGCTCGATTGTAGTTGTGCTGAACATAGGCTAGGTTCTCATCCCATGTGCATGCATACTTCAAGTTGTACATGTGCAAAATGTGTACGATCATCCTGCTCACAACCTTTGTCTGGCCATCAATTTGAGAATGGAAGGCTGTGGACTTAGTGAATTTGGTGTCCAACATCGACTAGAGACTGAACCAAAATATACTGAGGAACTTACTATCCCGATATGAGATGATAGACTATGGTATCACAAAGTGTACCCACACTCATTCCAGGAAGAGTTTAGCAGTGGCTTCTACTATGATATTCTTCATACAGGCCGCCATAATGGCCATATTCGAGAACTTGTCAACGACTAAAAAGACACAAACGTTTCCATGCTAAGTAGAGGGAAGGCTCGACATGTAATCCATGGAGATGGACTCCCAAGGTTGACTACGGGTAGGCAGTGGGGTATTGAAGGAACACAAAGGTGACCCAGGTGGCATAACAACGCATCTTAGAGGTGAGAATCTGGAATATGATGACCCTCAAAGAGTGTCTGGTATGCGTGGCTAAATTTTGGGTCGCTTTTGTAGAGAAGTGGCCAATCAGAAGTCTCGTTCCCACAAGAGTTGAGCACGGTGGTTAATGCCATGATCAGTGGTTGACTAAGGCAATCTGCAACATTATTGGTGCTACCCTTCTTATACTTGATACTCAAATGGAAATGTTGCAGGTATGTGGACCACTTCTGATGGCTATCATTCTGCAATTTCCCTTGGGTCTATATGAACTACAGGGGTCGGTGGTCTATGTGGATGACTGTTTCCTTACCTAAAATGTAATGCTTCCATTGTTGGCAGGCCTGCACAATGGAATACATCTCTTTGTCATAAGTGGGATACTTCTGGACTGTATCTAAAAGTGTCTCACTGTGATATGCCACTGGATGCCCGTGTTGAGTAAGGACTACCCCAATAGCATAGTCAGAGGCATCTATCTTGACCTCAAATGGTTGTTGCAAGTGTAGTAATGTGAGCACTAGTGCTGAGTAGAGGTGATCTTTCAACTCTGTGAATTCCTTGTATGGAGATTCAGGCCAAAATAATTTTTCTTTTTCTCCTCCCTTGGTGACTTCACTCAAGGGCCAAGTGATATGAGAAAATCCCAACACGAACAGAAGTTGGCAAGACCTAGAAAGTTGTAGAGCTCTGTCAGAGTGGTTGGAGATGGCCAATCCAAAATGACTTGGATCTTGGCTGGATCCGCATGTACCCCCTATTCATCAATAATTTATCCTAGATACTGAACCTAGGTCATGCCAAAAGTGCATTTCTCCAAATTGGCAGATAACTTATGTCGCCGCAGTGTTAGGAGAACCTACCAGATGTGGTGTAGGTGCTCTTCCCAACTCTGGGTGAACATCAGGATGTCATTCAAGTATACCACTACAAATGAGTTGGTGAATGACTGCAAGATGTCATCCATTAGCCTCATGAAGGTTGCAGGAGCATTTGTCAATCCGAAAGGCATAACCAACCATTAGAAAATGCCCTCCTTGGCTTTGAAGGTAGTCTTCCACACATCGAAGGGTTCAATTGGTACCTGGTGATATCCAGACTTCAAATCAATCTTGATGAAATATTTTGTCCCCTTCAGTTGGTCCAGGAGGTCATCAATCTGTGGGATCGGGTACCTATTATGGACAGTGATCTTGTTCAGCGCTTGATAGTCAATACAGAGTCTCCAAATCCCATCGTTCTTTTGTACCAACATGATTGAGCTCCCAAAGGGTGATGAACTCGGACAGATGTGACCTTTTTGCAACAGCTCTTGAATCTGCCTCTATATTTCATCGTTCTCCAGAATGGAGCACCGATAGATTGGTCCATTGGGTAGCAGCGCACCTGGGGTCAGCTTGATGGAATGCTCGACCTAACAGTGCAAAGGAACTGCTACAGGGTAGGTGAAGATTTCCTCGTACTCGTCCACGATCTTGTCCACTTGTAGTTGTTGTGTGGAGGGGGCCTGTCTGGAGGTCATGGCCACCGTCTTCTTCTTTCCTTGAGAGTGTATCATCAGGAAAAAAAAATTGGTTTTGAAAATGAGCTTACTGCATTGTTTTGTAGTAACCAAAGAGATCGCAGTAGGCGGTGCCACCTCTGGTATCCTGTACAACTTATTTCCCAAAGTAACAATAACAGCACAAGGTCTTGATTCATACACAACATGTTGCTTCCACAAGTATGGTTGTCCTAATAATACATCACAAACATCAAGGGGAGCAATGTCACACAATACCTCATCCATGAAGGGCTTGATGTTGTATGGGAGGTGAAACTGTTGGCTCACGCAAAGATCATGTCTTTGGTGAAGCCACTCGATGGAGTACACTTGTGGAAGTGTCGTGGTTGGTAAGCCCAACAGCTTCATGACCTCTGCCAAAATGAGATTATTTTGGCTCCAGCTGTTGATAATGAACTGTAGTGGGGAGCCCTTTACCCACATTTGGGAGTGGAAGAGGCATTCCTCCTCCTTTGGATCTTCGGGTTCCTCCTTGTGGATCTTTGTGGTGGCAATGGTGGCGTTGCGCTTTGCATTGATAATCCGCTTCCCTTTTTCATTCCCCTTATCGAGTTTTGATTGAGAGTTGGAACATGCATCTAATTTTGAAACCTTTAGCTCAGCCACTAGTGACTGCTTTCCCTAACACTCGCATGTGTTGTGAGTGGAACTCTTATGGAACTCACACCACTTTCCTATGTCCTTTTTCGACTTCGCGGTGTTGTTCTTTCCTTGCAGCTTTGGCAGGTTGTCTTGGGCCACCCTGCCTTGGGTTTGTCTTATGTTCTATGGTTTTCTCGATCTTGATGGCATATTGGTATGCCATACCAAGTGAGGAGATGTTCAAGAATTCTATTTCTTCCTGGATATACTTGTGCAGGTAGCTACGGTATTTGAGTACCAAATGCTGCTCTGAATCCTTGATACCCAAGTCTATGCGAAGGGTATGGAAAATATTGGTAAAATCTGACACGTCTTGGTCCCTTCCCTACTGCAGCATGGTCCACTTTATGTATTGATCCTCATAGCTTCCGACAGGGTAGTACCACTCTTTGATGGTAGTCTAGAATGAGTTCCAAGTGGGTGCGGCTAAAAACAGTGAGGTTGTACTTTTATCCTTTTGCTCACAGTAGGTTTCCCACCAGTCCTTGATGTGGGGGGAAGCTTTGAGAAGAGCGAAAGTAATATTTCCCTGGCCGGAAAAATCATGAACATAAAAATATCATTCTAGTATATTTAACCATTTATCTACAAAATATGCATCGATCTAACCCTCAAATATGGGAATGTGAAAGTTAACTTGTACGTTGAAGGGTGTGGCACTTCTAGAGTAGCTACTGGAAGTAGATGTGTCACCCCTAGGTAGCTGCTGGAGGATCTGGGAAAAGTTGTCCATCATCACATTCCTTTGTTGCTCGAGGGAATCTTCGAGCAAGATTTTGATAGGATCTCCTACCCCCTCGTCTTTCTTTTCATCCGCCATGGGAGGCCATCGGGATTTGTGAGGTTGGTCTTGCAAAGGTTCAACCAATTCAAGCCCTAACTCCTTATATCTCAACCTCATTGGAGACATGCAAAGAAAGACAGAGAAAGAGCAAACCGCTCTGACACCATTGATCTAGATTTAAACAGGAACACAATAGATTACAGATATAACCATACATATAGAGATGCAACATAAATAATACTTCATTTCATTATAGTAAAATAGTAAAATGTGCTTACAAACATAAATGGATATAAACTAGCTAGGGCAATGGTAGCTTATCTCTTAGAAGAAGTGGCGGCTACATGCTTATGAATTGTCTTACAATGAGGCTCGAAGGCTTATTTACTGTTGAGAAACAATGGGAAACCCTAAACATCCATAAACCTAAACCTAGAAGATGAAATGCAAAAATGTGGGTCTCGTTTGAATAAATTGGTACATCAACTTACCAGGGTCATAACTTTGGCATACGATCTCTGTTTGACATGCACAATATCTCGTTAGAAAGATCTACCCAAGAACTACAACTCTGGGAAGAGAAACATCAGTCCATGGACCCAAGTTTCTCCCAGTTTTCCCAAAAAACATCATTTAGGGCCTTAAAACGGCTCCGAAAGTTCAGGACCCAAAAAACTGCTAAAAATAGTAAATTGTGCTACAATTAAGGAAACTAAAAAGCTAAAAGAAATAATGGTGGGGGTCCAAGTGGACTTTGTGGGTGGCCACTAATATCCACCAAGATCAGTCATTCATCTTAGCTTCATCTTAGCTTCTACGTCTTTCCTTAAACCATCCATCTTAGCTTCTATGCCTTTCTTTAAACCATCCATCTTAGCTTCGACACCACACGTCTTAGATTCTATGTCTTTCTTTAAACCATCCATCTTAGGAATATTTTTGTGAGTTTCTTTCATAACATTTGGTATCAGAGCTCAATATTGAACAACTGTAACTCTGTAATTTTGGATCTCCAAGGTCTGAAATTGTCACCTGCAATGTCCCTCTGTGACCTCTTTCTAATGCCACCGGTCTAATAAAATTGGATTTTCCAAGAAAGAGTTATGCCCCACCTCCCAAGATGCCTTGCTTATATAATTGTTCAGTAGAGTGAATTTGTATTAAGTGCCATGTGTTATTGTTGCGACCTTCAGACCTAAAAACAATACAAAGAAAGGTACAATCTATCCTATTTTTGTAGCTTCTTACGAAACTTCAATCTAATGCTTAGAGAGAAAGTTATGATAATTTTCCCAAGGTCACCTATTTAGAATGTAATTCGGGAGTCTGAAAAAACCCTAACTTCCTCATATTATATCTCCGAAATTATAGCGAGACAAGATCTGAAATTCGTACCCGATCTTCACCAAGATTTTGGTTCAAATAGGTTTTAATTTTAGAGTCTGAACCTTCGTAGAAAGAAAATTAGAGCGACACTTCCACAATGACCTGTTTGAGATGAAATTATGGAGCTTGCAAAAACCCTAACTTCCTCAGATCATAGCTCTGAAACTATAGTGCACAAATATCTGAAATTCGGACTCGAGGTTCATACCAATTTCTTATCAAATGGCTTCTTGTTTTAGCTTCTAAAACTTTTCAGCAAAGAGGTTATAGCGAAAATTCAACGATGACCTGTTTGGAGCAGCGAAACCCTAGAATCCAAAGCTCTCATACCAAATGTTATGAAACAACTCACAAAAATATAGAAAAGAGAGATAAACGCCTTAGAATTCAACCTCTTCGAGGGGGAAACCTCTTTTACATTACACAAATGAATAATTCTTGGATGATACAAATGACAAAACCTCCTTTCTATATATAGGAGTCTAAGGGGTCACAATATAACCAAAGGTAACCTAACAATAATAATATACAGGCACAAAAATAACAATAGTGGGCTTCTATGGGGCACAATAATAACAAAATGGGGACGATAGGGGCACAACAATAACAATAAGGGATACAATGAAAATAGTAATGAGGGAATCACTAGTATTATAGGGAACTAACAAATAAATGAAACAAGATAACATTATACGCCACAAAAAATAAAAAAGGAAGATTAATACTAGTAGTGCATTGTGTTATGCATGTGTGGAAGGAGGGATGTGCAAAAAATATGTGGAATGAGGGAAGTACAAGGGGATATTTTAATTTTAATGTGTACTTAATAGCTGACATAAATGCATTATTGAGTAACGAAGTAGTTATCTATGGAAGTTCCCATAAATTTCACTATGCAAAAAGAACTCGGCCTCTGTTGCATAAACGGGAGTGCTAAAGAAACTATAGTGTGCAGTAAAATGAGGTGAATCAATTCATTGCAAACAAAAAATATTGATTATGTTTTAATACTAAAATATTTTCAATGAAAGCTTTTAATGCAAAGTGTTGAGATCCACATAGTGATGACTTCAAAAGCTTCCTCCACACAATGAATCAATTAAATAGCAATAGTATGCATTATTTACAATTAAAATATTATCAATAATATAAGCATAAACAATGTTATTACAAACAAAAAATATGGATGATTTTTTGATACTAGATATTAGCAATGAAAGCCTTTAGTGAAAAGTACAAAGATTCACATAATGAAAGCCTGAAAGCATCCTCTCCATAATAAGCCTTCTCCACACTTCCACCCATCCCATAACAAATATTTTGCTGAGTTAAACGTGGTTTTGTATGAAATCAATTAAATATCAATAGTATGCATTATTTACTATTAAAATATTATCAATAATATAATCATAAACAATGCTATTGTGAACAGAAGATATCGGTTATGTTTTAATACTAAAATATTAGCAATGGAATCCTTTAGTGCAGAGTGTGGATATTTGTACAATGAAAAATTGAAAGCTTCTTCTGCACAATGAACTTTCTCCAAACTTTTGTACATTCCATAAACAAAGTTTCTACTCAATGAAATGCAATTTTATATAGGATTGTGTGTGCACTTCGCACAACCTTTACTCAATTGACTATTGATATCTATAAAAGACTGAGATCTCTGAAATACTTTTAGAGGAAAAGGGAATACAGAGATATGCATTATTTATAACTAAAATATTACCAATAGTATTAGCCATAAAAGTGTTTAGTGCAAACTATGGAGATCCGCACAAAGAGAACTTCCACATAAGGGCCTAAACAAAGAGATATTCAAAAATATGAAGATAAGAATTATTTACAATTAAAATATTACCAATAATACTGTATACGCCAACCGGTTACTAAAATATTAACAATAAAAGTTGAATGTATTTATCAATTAATAACAACTTTCAATATTAGTTGTTGATTGAAAGCTGGAAATACAAAGAGAAACATTATTTGCAATTAAAATATTAATAATAATATTGTATACGTCAATCATTTACTAAAATATTAGCAATTAAAGCCTTTAATGAAAATGTATTTTTCAATTAATAAGGATGACTTGTAAAAGTGGCCAAAAATTTCATTGTGCCAAAATATTCATGCAAAAAAAATCAATGAAATAATGATAGAGGTAAAGACTATGTTCCATCACAACTACCAGTCTTGTTAAAAATAATGCCATTAGATTCGATATTAAATTGCTTGTCTTCAGTATGTAATTTTCCCTCGTTTCATTAATAAGTTTTCAATAAATACAAAACCAAAATGTTTTATGAACTTTAGTGGTAGAATTTTTAAATTCATTGAAAAGGAAAAGAATGAATTACCAACACAACGGTAAAAAACCAATATCTCTTAAAATATATATATATATATAACTCGAAAAATTGTACAACTCAAGATGTGACAATGAGTTGTCTCTTTCAAAACAATGTTTGTAGTATTATACTCTAGCTAGAGTTTTGCAATATATTTATTTAGCTAAAATACAACAAATGTCTTTAAATATCAGACATCAATGGAGGGGTTTTAATGGATACAATATTTTCCCTGGTTTTATTTTTGGAAATTAAAAGATTTGGCCATATACGCCAATCTTTTTCCAATTTCAAACAAGATAGGTTGATTCCCAAATCACATGTATGGAGGTAGCTCGATTCCCAAATCATCCGTGTTTTATTCACAGTTGGAATTTTAAAGAAATTTGCAATAAATCGTTTTATCTTTACTCAAGTGGATGGAATTCAAAATTTATGAAGATATAGATATATATAAATTGGTTAAAATGTTATTATTTTGGGTATTATTTTATTTTTTTTTGAAAGTCACAAGTAGAATTAACTTTGTCAACTTTCGGGAGTAAATTAAATTGATGAAAACAAATTTGTAACCATATTCAACTCAATGGAATTCAAAGATATAGATATAGATATATAGGAATTTGTTAGAATGTTAGAATGTTATTATTTTGGGTATTTGTGTTTTCATCGAAAAGTTACAAGTGAAATAAGCGCTGCATGTAGCCGGTAGTCCCTGCTGTAAACGAATGGCCTCCCTCAAGCACAAATGAATGAAGCCCTTTTTTGATTTGTGCTAAGAAGCTAGCTGACATCAATTCATGTGGGTGTTGCATAGGACAATCATACTATCATAACGGTGCTTGAAAAAATCTTGGATAATATTTTACAAGCGTTGTGGATTGTTTTGCTTCTTTAACGATAGTTACACCAAGTATCAAATAGACAAATCTAATCAGTGAATAGTTGAATGATATCATGCAGGACTTTTCGTTTCATCCAAGATGGGATGACGAAGGTAAGAGGAAACATAATGCACAAGTCGATCACTCCAAGAAGGTTGGAATTTTAAATTTATGTTAATGTAAATTCGATAACAATGATTATTTTCTAACACACTCGATTTTAGGTTTTGAATATTTTAGAAACGGTTAAATTTCTTTGTATTTATATATGTAATTTTTTTATTATAATAATTTCTTTGTATTTAGATATGTAATTTTTTTATAATAATGGATTGAAAGTAGTTATTTTCAGAAGAAGAAAAATATGACATTCTATTTATTTTAAATTTCATTTGCAATTAAAACGAAAACTATTCTATATTCAATATGACCTAAAAAAATTATTTACAATTAAAAAAAATATTCTATATTCAATATGACCTAATATATGATAAAAATTAAGCTTGTTTAGGAAAATAATCAATTATTAACTAACTGAGATCATAAAAAATGGTATATTTGGTTTTTATAATTATTTATTTCAGGAATCAGATATGATGTAAAAATCAGAAAGAAATAAAATTACTAACTTTTATATTAAAAATAGTTTTTTATATGAACCTCCATTGTATACGTCATTTATTACAGATATAAAGACACTGAGCGTAGGAAAGGACGTGGGACAAGCATTTGGGGAGTGCATGCATCCCACCTATCACATCATTGCTATTTCATAACGTGTGTCCTCTCCTGTTAGTCAAGCGGCTCGCGTGTTGTGTCAAAATCTAATGGTGTTGTGTTTGTTTTATTTTTGCATTTGATCTTGATATGGAAAATTCGATTTCAATTAAATTTCTGCAACTACTAACTAGTGATTTAGTGAACTTCGTTGACTTTATTTTTATTTGATTTTAACGTTTTTCCCAAACTCTACTTGATTGTGGGATTCAATTTCTATTTGATTTTTAACTTAATTATGGGATTCATTGTATGAGTGTGATATCCTCAAATTATGTAAATAAATATTTAATTTACTGTATGTTATTTTAATTATAAAATTATTTCTTGAAATTAATTATGCAAAGTGAGAAGTGATTTAGCAGTTCCTTGTAAATACTGTTTTTATTTATTAAGTGGTGTTTTTACTTATTAAGTGGTTAGGGAAAATAGTTATTATTTACTCAAGAGAGATCTAATTTTTTTGAATATGAATAAATTTGTAAAGCTTTGTGAGCCAGATAAGTAAAACTATCTTAGATTTAGTAAATCTGTTATGTGTATATATATATATATATACATGGAGGGGAGACTACAATGTGAGTAGTCTCAAGGTTGGGAGGCACAGTATCAAGCAGCAAAGTTTAGTTGAAGAATAAATCTGTAAAGTTTTGTGAGCCAAATAAGTAAAACTATCTTATAAAGTGATTTAGAAAATCTGTTATGTATTTGTATATATATATCTACATGTCGAAGTTACTGGACTGAAGGAAATTATGTATCTTCATAAATAATTATGATGATGATGATGGTTAACGTCCGCTGAGACCAAATAATGATCTATCGGACCTAAAGACAAATTATTTATTTTGATTTAAGATTTTATTCCTATGCTCAAAAAGCTTGGAGAGAAGCCTCCCGAGTTCACTATAATTTTGGCATTGTAAAAGTCTAGGAAGGTCAGTATTGTAACAAAGGTTGTGAAACTGAGATCTAATGTGGTTGTATGCAGGGCACTCTAAGAGGAAGTGGTTTTCATCCTCGATGCTCCTATTCTCACAAATATGGCAGATCCTTTCTATCCATGGCGTTTTAGGAACTACCCAGCGGCCAGTTTCACTATGGAGCTCATGAGTGTAGAAAATGACAGATTACCATGAGAAATAGTAGGGTAGTCTGCAAATAACTTTTATGAAAATAAACAGGTAGAAGGATAACAAGAACTGGTAAAGGTACCAATTAGAATGAGAAAGCTTGTAGAAAGAAATAATAATAAACAAAATATAGAGTTTGAATGTGGCAACTCCAGCATTAAGAAAGGAAAACGAGTTATATTATACTAATATTAGAAATTAGGCTATCGAAGGTGTAAATTCTGTAATGAAAAGCATTCATTGAACCATAACGGTCATAAAAATACCACACATATAAATATATTCTAGACAATGATGAAACCATGAGTTCAGAGAAAACAAACCAAGACAAATAATCTTCATAAATTCCTTTTGCTTAATCATTCTGGGTAATGCCAAGGAACAAAGAAAAGGAAATTATTGAATAAAAATCCTCTAAACAAATTATGAATACTAGAACAACTACAACACGGCAAACACCAACCTCAGAAGTCTCGAATAGGCATTTCTGCAAGGTCAGAAACGAACAATATTATAATACTCAGAATGAATAGTTGCGATATAAAACGGAAAACATTGAATAATCTTCATAAATTCCTTTTGCTTAATCATTCTCGGTAATGCGAAGGAGCAAAAAAAGGGAACTTATTGAATAAAAATGCTAAAACAAATTCTGAATACATTGACAGGTGGTCAACATGCAAATATCTCTATGAACAAATGTCTAAATTAGGTGCTGGCTTAACGTGGAACAGGCCCCAGAAAGAATTAGGATAAGATGATATTGCAAACTTTGTCTGCACAACCTATCACAGCGTACTTTGAATAAGATGAGATTGCCTCAATATTTTTGCATCGGGCAATGGATAAGATGAGATTGCCTCAATATTTTTGCATCGGGCAATGTGAAGGGTGCAATAAGACCTCAATCGTTTGTCAAACCAAAAACTTTGGGTAAAATTTTGTTGAATAAAATTGGGAGCATCAAACTTAGGTTAAAATGTGAAAACACCGAAAAAAAACCGGTCAAAGTATCAAGTAATGGTAGGTCAACGATCCATCGATGGCTATTAGTCCCAGGCAGGGACTAATAACTTTGTCAACCTTACAAAGTAAATTCACTTTAAGAAAACAAATTAGTTTATAAAAAATATAAGTAGTATTATTTTAGTATTTAAAGTTAAAAATGAAATTTTATTTATTTATAAATTAAGTTAATTTTTTTTAAGCTAGAAAACAAATCTAATATTTATAGTTTTAGTAATAATGCATTTATGAATAAGATTAAAGTGTTTATTTTTCATGTTGAGTATAAAAAGATTATTATTACCATATCCTTATCAATAAAGAAGATGGAATCAAACATAGTTTAATATTAAACTATAATATTGTGGTTAAAAAGCCACTATATGAAATAAAAAAAGAAAAGAACTTAATTTTATTAATGCCATCCATACAAAATTTAAGAATAGGTATCAAGAAAGAAGATAGATTCTAGAACATTAAATATAATAAAAATGTCACAAGAAGCTCAACCATCATGCAAAGGGTTGTTTGGAAAGGATCCCCATGGGCAACTTGTAGACACGAAAAACTCAATGGAAGGAAAAGTATTGTCCGAAGAGAAATTTAAGTTATTGGAAATAAAAAAAAAATGTATCTATTAAAAATGACATATTCAATATTATTCACTAGTTTAAAAGGGCCATAAAAAAACATATTTAATTTGACATATTATTAATAATTTATATTTATAATGCTTTTGATTTTAAGACATTAAATTAATAATAAATATTTAAGTATTATTATTTTATGATTGAGTTTTTTTTTTTAATTTTGTTACCTTATTATTTGATTGAGGTTTTTTTCTAATTTTTATAGTTATTACTCTAAAAAATAACTTTAAATATTATCATTTTTATAAATGTATTTATAAAAATATGTATATACATATATATATGTTATATTTCTTTTTTTCATCTCAATTTTTAATGTTTAGTGCACATAATGTTTAGTGAAAATATACATATATATATATATATATATTATATATATATATATATATATATATATTATATATATATATATTCATTACATGAACATAAAAATCTAAAAAAGAAATGAGAAATGATGTTTTTTATAATAATAAAAAAATTCAAATTTTATCGAAAATATATTATTGAAAAAAATGTTAAGTACATTCTAATTTGGAAAATTCAAGACTTAACAAAATTTGAAACTAGGGAAAGACATCTACTAAATGTGGCTTTTAAAATTACAGTAGATGTCAAATGGGTAATTATTTTGAACTAAAGTATCGTGAAGTAAGTGAAGGTTAGAAATGAAGGTGTTTAATGTTTAGTGCACAATAAGGTCACCATAAAACAAATTTCCGGCATTCTCTAACTTTGTCATATAATCTCAAATTTACAATAAAACTACTTGAATTGAATAATAATGTGAGTTTTGGAATTTAAGTGATTCACTTTTATAACTTCTATGAAATACACTTTTAAAAATACACAATAAAATATTGCAAAACTTCTTAGAAATGCATAAAATATTTCCTTTAACACTTTTCTTTGTCAAAATGCATGCGTACCTCAAAAGCTATTGATTCTTCCTTAAAAAATTTCATATACAATTACGTATTAATAAACAAATATTTGGGAAAAAAATAAAAAAATCCAAAACCTTATATGCTTTATTTAGATTTCACTTAGTCTATCTAAAAACTAAAACATGTCTTCTCTATTTTTAACGTGTTGAGGTATAGAAGCGGTAGGGAAAAGAACAAATGAAGATTAAAAAAAAAAATATTCGCTTTTTCTTTTAGGAAAATAACATATGTAATTTTGAAAAAGGAAAAAAGTATATTATATATTTATGGATCTATAATACACTAGTAACTATTTTTAAAGGTGCAAAAGTAAACTAAATGAATGGAACATTTAGAAGATTATATCAAATAACAGAGTCCACTAAATAGTTTAGATAAATTAAAAAATCATTGACACAAGGATATACCGGTTGCATGGAAGTTTTGCACAACTATCTCGATCATTTTCTTTCACCATTTCAATCATGGAATTTCTACAGAAAAATAAAATCTCCATAATCTATCTTAAATGTCATAGCACTTCATCTCAAAAGTAGACAGGTTTCAAATTGCTGGTGTCAATTTGTACCACTCCTTACAGATCCCTCCTTTAGTAAACACTACAGAATGGGTGGCTTGAACTTGCATGTTGAATTATTTATGTATTGTACAAAATCCTTAAGTTGTGTTGTTCAAATTTATGAGTTCTATGGTTTAGTGTAATGGATGGCGATCATACTCCACACTGTAGGTTATAAAAAGAGGTATTGGGGTTCTTCAGTGGTCAAAGTTTCTTGCAATGCCTTGAAGCATAACTCCATTACTCCAACTGCCATAACTTCTAAAGAGAGAACAAAATGGTGGAGTAATACACTATTAAATAATATTAATATCACACAATTAACGAGGAAAAAATGAATAGATGCAAAAATGAATAAAGGCAAATAGTATCAGCATATCCTAGCTAAGAATCAAGAAGAATTTGTATATGAGGACAAGAGCTAGAATATACAAGCTATGCCTAAATTGGTTCGAAGTGACTTTGAAACAAAGATAGTCTGACCAGTTTTTAAATATTACAAAGATTACTTTTTTAGGAACAAATTATGCGCAGCCTCGATGTCGACTTCTCCAAGTACACTCTTTAATGGTTTTCATTATGTTGTTTCATGCATACAGGGATCCAAAGGAAGGAAAGAGGATTTCAATCTTAGGTGTTACATCATCCTTGAATTCCAAGAGTCTCCCATTATGCGCAGACTGACAAGGCTATGCAAGTCTCCCATTACGTGGAGGCCGACAAGGTCATGCACTTCAATTAAGGTGGAAATCTGATTTTTTCATAATCAAGACCCACATTAGAGGTCTTCCACTTTCGGGTCGAGTTTTAATTCGCAAACATTTTGGCAATAGATTTATCACAATTAAAATCAACTTCATATAAAGTGTGTAAAGAAGCATGGGAGAGGAGAAGAAGAAGCGATGATCTGCATAAAAAATAAAAAAAATAGTTGTCCATTGCCACGTATTTTGGTGGGCAAAGGAAGACGAAAAAAATTTCCGCTATTGGTTGCATCCGCTGAGTGAAACTTAACATAGGAACACCTTCCATGTAATTATTATATTATTTGACCTTTAACAATATGCACTAGTATATCTTTACTAAATGAAAATTTATTTAGTGTAATGGAAAAGATTTATTGAGTTGAGAGGCTCATTCTATAGCCTAGTATGATGTGCAACATTGTCCATCCATCATCAAAGTTGAAATTGTGTTCATCTTAGTCAAATAAAAGAAATTAAAAATATAAAAAAGTAAAAAAAATTTAAATAACTATACAAAAACATTTAAATAATGTCGACTCATAAAAAAAAATTGCACGTGAAGAAATTGGATTCCTCTCGGGTCTTATTAGATCCATATTTAAGATGGATCTATGCTAGTAAGTAGAAATAATCTTTCTAATATACTATAACCACTCGCTTTACTTAGAAATGCTCATAAATAATTTAGATGAATTAAAAATAAAATAAAAGAGGGTTTTTAAAAATAAAAAATGCGATTGTATACTTAGACATAGGGATATATGATAACGTTGTCAAAAAAGGAAACAATATCTATTTGAAGAAAAAAAAAATCCATATAGAAATAGTTATGTATATATGCTAGAGAAATTCGCTCATCCCATAAATGATAAAAAATGAATTCATGAGTTCTTTGTTGCCTGTAGTGAAACAGGTCTTTGATCTCAATCAACGATAAGAGAAGATATTCACAGAAGCACTGAAAACATGTGAAGAAATAGGGTATATCCACATAGGTCAAACACTTTAAGTAAACTAATGATACACATTGATCAAATATCAATAAACTCATGTTTACATTGTTATAAACCTCAAAGAAAGAAATAATCCATGATCCCAACTAGCGTAGCCACATCATACAATATATTAATGGAAACTGACATGAACATCTCTCACAAAATGATCATAGAGATCGTGGAACAACCAAATATTAATCCATGGATCAAGTGTCATATGATAATAAAGAGAGGTGAAGATGAACTTATATCTATATATATATATCTATATATATATATATATATATATATATATATATATATATATATATATTATATATATATATATATATATATATATATAAGTAAATTGAACATATTGATCTATGACATTATTTAACAAGATCAAACACTCAATAAAAATTAGGAAAGACAAAGGTTCCCTCTAAATCCATATCCTACAAGGTTACATGTAAAATTTTCCCCTTTGGAGTTAGTGTTATATGTTTCACAAGTTTGACATTACTACTAATTTTGTTTCTAGAAGGCTCAGTGGAATCTCATGATTTCTTCCTTCTATAAAATGAAAATATATGTTGAAAATAAGTTTTCCTAATAGGGTGAAAACTCCTAGTCCCGTTAATGGTGGAAACATCATATGGAATAGATCTATTGATATCGTAATTCTAGTGTTTAAGAGCTAATTGTTGCATAATTTCTTTTCATTGATGTCAAAGCTTGTGGAAGACCCATAAAACCTTTTGTGGATACATATTGAAGTTAGGAGGAGACCCCTAATATGGATAATAATGGTTGAAGACACTTTTGTATATGTTAGTGTAGCCACAACCATAATTCATCCTTGTGTTAAGGAAGCACTTTAATCCACATCAGCTGGTTATAAATAACATTGTTGGAAAGCCATTATAGCATGGAGGGGATCATAAAAATGTGATATGTAGTGACCCTGAAGGGATGATCTTAGGAATAAAATAGAGGAGAAAAGAAGTGAGGACAAGGAACAAGGTCTATTAACAGAGGGAAAATCATTTAGTTTAGGGCACAAATAAAATGTTAGTTAAACCATTGAGAAATCTTTATTATTATTATAATTTGTATCATCTCAGAAAACATTTTGTTTTGGGTCATCTTCCATCAATTAATGGATAGAGAATTCATTGTCAATATACCATCGATCTATTCAAACCTTGACATATTGACTTTTTAATAAAAATATTATGTTGTAGATTTACTGATATCCTGATATCGAGACGAACTTGGTCACAAGATGCTTAAATTTTAGCTCCCAAGTGCTAATCCCCCTTAGTATATCGACATATATCCATTTTATCATAATAAGTGTAGGTATAAAAAAAAAAATTACGATATAGAAGAAGTTGGTCAAAGTTAATGGTTGTTGATGTCTAGCACCTAAGGGCAAAAGGACCAATGGCATATTAACATATTGGCTTATCCATTAAAAATATGGCACTTTGAATTCTAATATTTTGGTAATCTAAGATCATATTCATAGCACATGGTCATGTCACTAGTACAAAATGGCTAATTAGTTACTAAAAGAAGGACTAAAATTTGCATATAAACAACTATTTTTCAGTCGATGACTAGTAGTAGCTAATTTACAATATCTTATAATGCGGCCAACTTTTAGTCATTTGTAACTTAGTAATTAATTGGTTGTCTCAATTTTATCATCCAGTAGTATATTTTGTCATAAATTTGGTCATTAATTTAGTCATTAATTGTCACAATTAATGTCCAAATATACAACAAAATATCTTACTATATCACCATCCGAAAAAACCAATTAATGACCAAAATGTTGGCCATGTTATAAGATATTGTAAATAAGCTACTAATAGTCATATATATGCAAATTTTAGCGATCGTCTGAAACCAATTAATGACCAAATAAATATGACTAATTTTTCATCGTGTTATAAGATACTGTAAGTTAGCTTCTAGTGCTCATATACATGAAAAATTTAGTTGTCATTTGTAAGCACAAATTTAGCATTTGCAATATTCATTTATATCTTTTTGGTACTTTCATATTCATTATATAAATGACTAATTTAGTAGTTTATATTAATTTAATTTAATTTCAATAATAATTACTATAAACAAATAATTTAGTCATACATTCATTTTATTTGTGTTCATCATTAATCAATATGAACTATTAATTTAGTAGTTTTCGATTGAATTTTTGTGTTCATTATTAGTGAACATAGATTAATCAGTATGATTTTGTGACTAAATTAAAAAAAATTCATACAACGCACATGCTCAACTAATGTGAAAACAAAAAGTTACATATGTTTATTATAATGCTAACTAATATCAAATACAACTATAAATAATTTTTACCACCTAAATTATATTATATGAAATTCCAAGTATAATAATACGAGTTTTCAACTTAATATTGGTTGGACTACAATTCACACATAAAATAGTGTTTCATCACTTCAAAACATTATCATTATTTTGCCAAGACATTGTAGGTGAATTCACCAACCCTAAAGACTTGACCATCAGTCTGTATCTATGTGGCTCATGCAAGATATTGGCTTTAAGGGCATCACTAGACTGGTTTTCTTCTCTCTCTTTTTGTGTGTTGGGATGGGGTCCCCTAGCTCATCTTTGGGGTTAAAAACCCAAATTTTGTTGTAAATTTTGATGAAAACATGTAAAATCTCCATGAATTGTGGATGCAAAGCACGTAGGTATCTAGGAGTCAAAAATTGTTTTTACCCTCGTTTATGTAAAGTTAAGCTGGTTTGGAGATCTACCCATGGTCTGCGAACCTTGGGATTGTATAAATAGGTGTGCCTTAGAGTGTATAAGTGAGATCTATGTCAATGCCTGTGGGTATGAACATATGAGGTAGCACAAATAAGTAAGTCTTAGAAGGGGAAAGAGATCTACAATTGAGTGCGCAGAGGCATAGAGTAGTGTCTGCAGCTTAGTGCGCGAACACCTTCAGTAGAGCGTGTAGGGAATTTTTTGGTCTATAACCTGATACTGAAGATAAATAAAGAAGATTGTTGGAGAAATTCATGTTTTTTATCTCTTTACCTCTATTTTTTATGTTCATGATATATGTTGTGATGAAATAATGATGTATTGATGCACAAATCTACTAAATAAGTTTTATTAACTGAATGGAATACATGTTAAGTATTTACGCGAAGATCATAATACCTTATGTTATGTTTATCAAGCACTTAAGTAGATTTGCGTGGATTATGATCTAGGGACAATTTATGGTGCACGCAATTAGGTAAATCATCTATTCAAGGTCGGCAAAAGCCAATCATCCACCCTCGTGGAGGTCTAGGGGGTATCCGAAGGGAGTTACAGTACCAAGCCCTAAGGGCTTATAGATATATGCGAAGGTATATTTATGGCATTAAAAGACATCACATTGATCTCTAGATGCGAAAACGTGGTTCGAGCATCCCCCATACTGCTTCAGATGAGACTTTAGTCCACGTTAAGTAGATTGATGCCGAAAAGGCCAGTAGTGTAGGTTTTTGTTTGGTGCAACTAACTCTGAACCTAGTTCAAGACCCACTAAGCCAACAAATGGTTCCATTGTTGGGATTGGGATCTGCATAAAGAGATGTTTGGTGTGGCATCATTGGAATCCGACCAAGAAGGAAATTGAGAAGTGGTTGGATAGGAAGATTCATGAATTCACATTCTAGGAGAACAGAAACTTGTGCCGGATGAAAGAATAGTGGTTGGAGAGATATTTGTACACATAAATACACAAATTTTCTTTTCTTCCTTCCTGATCGAGATATAAGAGTGGATAGCTAAGTTGGAAGACAACCAACTTGACAGTCCAATAGTGTGGACCCCATAGCTAGTGTGGAGGTTGGAAGCTTCCAAAGATAAGATTGCACATGCTATTGTTCATTGGCTTGATTTGGTTATAGGAGTATTTGTTACAGAATTCACGGTTGATACCTCAGTCAACTACAGTGAAGTAGAGTGATGATTCTTCAAAGGATCACAAGGTAAGTACCTAAAATATTGGAATACTTGGATTAAGATGTAGTTGTGTGAAAAATGGGTTATGTCATCTCCTTGATGTTTAGAGCTATGTGAAGTGGAAAAATCTTCAGAGATCGAAAGAAATAGGTCCTGAAGATAGCCTGTTGATTAGATCTCCTTTGAGTGATGACGAAGGAGTAGTATAGACCTCACCATGGAGTGCGGTCTAGCTGATAAGACAAGTTTTTCCATGGATACATCACCCATCCACTCCACCACCACCTTCACCTCCACAACACACACCTTCGCCCACACCACCATAAGAACCACTGTTGTTCAACATCTCAAACTCAGTAAAGAAGTCAATTTTTGAAGGTATAGGGAGTGAATATACATATCAGTTCTGGTTCATCATGACAATTGTATGGGCTACACAGCAGATCAGTAATGACAACATAAAGAAAGCGCAGTCGGTTACCACTCTGCAAGATCACGATTGACTTGCTACATTAAGTGTTTCACTGATAACCCTTTGGCATCGTTCGCAGACACTAAGGCTGTTTTGAACAATGAATTCAGTAAACCTAAGTTTGACTATCAATCAATAGTTGGATTCAAGGAAATCATGGTTAGGGATGGTAAAACACCCTCGGAGTTAGATCAAAGATTGAAGTGTGTGATCCACGAAGCTAATATGCAGCTCACAAATAGTCAGCAATGTGAGTGGTTTATAGCCTCACTCCTGCCCCACCTGAGGATTACTTTGTCGTAGCAGAAGGTAGGGACTCAGGCAGAAGCCCTGGAAATCAGAATGAGATTGCATGAAATGCCTATTTAGGACGTGTCTTTGGGAGTTCAACAATTTCACTCGCAGTTGCAGAACCATTGTTTGGAATTAAAGAGCTTGAAAAAATAAAAGTAGGCTAGGTTGGAGGTATGCGAGGAAGTTTGGCTCCTCAAGTGTAAGAGTCAAGGGCATGATAAAAATCACGACCCTGTCTTCATGAATCATATCATGGGGGGGACCAATGCCCCTGAGGTAAGAAGCTCCAGTAGGACCAAGTATGGGGTCTGCGCTATGGTGTGCTATTTGTCAGATGGATGGAAAACATGTAACATATAGTTGTCATTTGCTGCAAAAGTTCATTCAAACACCACAACAATTATTCTACGATTTTTGCAAATCGGTGGGCCGGAAATTGTTGATGGAAATAACGCCTACTTATCGAATGCAAGCATAAACTTGGCCTCTGTATCAGGGTGTTGGGGGAGTGTGCAGAGGATATCAGGGGCACGAACAAGGTCGAGGAATAGGAGGACATGGTAGAGGTAGTGGACTGGTTATATTCTATAAATCACAGGATGTCAAGGCATTACACGGGGGAATGTCAAAATCATATGTGCCCGTCATGTCAATACTGCACTCAGTTTGACCATACAATAGAGGAATGCCCTGTGCTGATAGCCAAGATGCAGGAGAAGAAGGTGGAGCCTCATCACCCTACATAGAACTTACAGATGATGAGTGCTGAACTCTGCCAGTAGGATCCAAATGTGAATATAGTGTTGAGAAGAAGAGTAACAACTGGGGACGATAAGGGAAAATAGCCTAAAGAGAATGGATGGATCTACAAGGCCCCAAAAAAGGAAGTTGGCTTCGATCTAGAACACACGAAGGATACATTTATGGAAGTGAAGGAAAGCCTCATTGAGCTATCTACCACAGGAAATTAGGACAAACTACCAGAAACCATCGCGCCCATAGAGATTGATCCCTCTGTACTCACCATGTTCCTGGAAACTTGCATGAAACTTATAGACGATAGTAATGTTGTGAAGGGGCTACAGGAGTTGATAAACAAGTGCGCTCATGAGGAAAATGGTCCTAATGCACACCACGTAGTCAGAAAGATTGGCAAACATAAGGCAAGAACTGGGTGCGAAATGAGGCTCACTGTGCAGATAGGAGATTATGAGATTGACCGGGTTATTTTGGATCTAGGATCTGACGCAAACATTTTTCCTAAATAGACATGTGAGAGAATGGGGAGACCTACATTTTAGTGGTCTCCGATTCAACTGAGAATGGGTAACCAATAGAAGATTATCCCTATGTGATGAATACATGGAGTCACCATAGATATAGAAGGTGTGAGTGTGCTAACTGGTTTTGAAGTAGAGAGATTGTTGATGATAGTGATCCATATCCCGTGCTCCTCAAAATTGATTGGGCCATTGGTATGAATTGAGTCATCAACTTGAAGAAGCGAACAATGGCGTTTGAAAGGAAATCACTTTGCATTGTAGTGCAATTGGACCCTGCAAAAGGGTTGCGCTATACTAAACCAGTCCGTGACTATGAGGAAAGTGATGATGACTTGGATCATATTTACTAAATAATAGTGTGATACCAAGACTGGATTAATCAAATAGCTAATGGACATATTACATGGGACAACAAAAGCTCTTGTACCTTAGATTCAAATGAAGAGTTGGAGCACTGGAAAAATAGGCTACATGAAGTATCTACGCTACGCTACAACATGATGACTAAATCAATACGATGTGTGTCATCGGAGGTAAGACATTTACCCTATTATGATGGTCTAATTGACGTGGATAAGTTTTTGGATTCCTTTGAATGAGAAGTCCCTGAGGATCATCGCTTCCAAGCGTTGGATTTCGTGCTGTGCACTATGCCCACTTGGTGGTGGGGTATGCACAAGGACAACTTTGATGAATGGCATGATTACAAGAGGATGATGAGGTTGCAATTTGGTCATTCTAAAGTCATACTAAATGAGAAATATGATGGGAGAAACGATCTACGTGATCATTTAGCAAAATGGACTAAATTCTACAGAATAGAGCCACAACTAGAGTGGGTGCACTTATTCTGTCATACCTTGGATACAATCCCTATGAATTGGTACCTGGAAAGATTGCTCTGCCATGGCACCACAGAGTGGGATATATTAATGGATGGTTTCTTCATGACCTTTAGCTTTGAAGATGGGTTCAAAAGCATTGATAAAGCTCTGCAGGAGGTTAAGGCAACAATCTTCAGAATTCCGCAAGATCTGTTGGAGTTGGTTCAACTAGATTGGAGCACCCAATTGCGCCATGCGCTTGAATGCTATAATGTGACTGCTAAGGGGGAGGATGAAGATCAAAGAAATATTAATATCCCAGAGGTAGAAGGCCACTGCGAGGTCGAATGTCCACAGATAGATAATTCAGACATCACCGCACTGTTGAAAACCAAGCAAGTAAACATTGGTACTGAAGCAGAGCCAAAATTTGAGAACATCAGAGATTACTAGGATGATGCCACAATGGAAAAAGTTTTTGAGTTACTCCACGAGTACTAGGATCTTTTTCCTACAAATATTTGGACTTGAAAGGCATCATAGGTGACTTGGGGGTGATGAAAATTATTTTGAAGCTGGATGCAAACCCTATCAAGCAGACAATGTATCACCCTACTCCCAAATACAAGGAAAAGGTTTGTTTAGAGCTGGATAAGATGCTAGAAGCAAGCATCATTGAGCCAGTTGAAGAGTCTGATTGGGTGAGCCCGATGGTGGTTCAGGAAAAGAAACATGAGGGGGAAATAAGTATTTGCATAGATCTAAGAAATATTAATGATGCTTGTCTCCATGATCCTTTTCCAACACCATTTATAGATGGGGTGTTGGACAATGTTGGAGGGAAGGAAGCCTACTTGTTCACTAATGGATTTTCTAGGTACTATAAGATTAAGATCGCACCAGAAGATATGAGAAAATAACCTTTGCGATAGAATGTGGTTGTTTCTAGTATATAGTGATTCCATTTGGACTCAAGAATGCACCAACGATATTTTCTCGCATAGTCATCGCGACATTCAAGGAATTTATTCACAAGTTATTGGAGGTTTCTTTTGATGACTCGACAATGTTTGGGCTAGTAAAACACCATGTAGCTAGTCTACGCTCAATGTTGGATACGTGCTGAAGATATCAAATTGCACTGAAACTAAAGATAATTTTATTCTGTGTCCCCTTTGGAATTCTACTGGGCCATGTGGTTTTGTAGTCAATTTAGTGTCCTAAATTGCTTTTCATAAATTATCAACCAAGGCTCGTAAGCTGATGAAGTGTAGTGCACTATATGTGCTAGTTAACCCTTCTTCCTTCATTGTTTTGTATTTTATATTGTTTTGGGTGTTTATGTTCTTTGATTCCTAATGATGTATAATTTGAACTATGAGAAACTAAATCTAAATTTCCTAAAGGTGAACCAAGAGCTTAAAACTAGTCAAAATCTATGCTAAAAGAAGGAAAAACAGAGCATCCATCCTACCTTCTCATCTAATCCTATTTCATGAATAATTCTTAAAACTAGAAGATAAAGTTGTAAGTAACATTGGAATAAATATAGAGAATGAAATTCACTAAACTACTTCTAGTTACTCTAACCTTCAATTTTGAAAGATAACCTCCTTGAGATGGAATTCAAGCAACTTTTGTACTTCATGATCTAGTAAAAATTAAATAAAAACATGCATAAGGTAATTGATTGGTTTCAACCCTTATGTAAAGTCAATGCTTAACCATTTAGTTTAAGATGGACATCAACTTGAAATGGTCACCAAAAACATTCATTAATACAGTGCATTGACAACCTGAACTAAGAAATAAATAACAAGAACAATGAGTAAGCTAATCAACAGTGCATCCTTATTGCTTTCAATCTTACTCTGCTTAGAAACAAAGTTGTTTCCTTTATGAAATGGATTGGGGAAATAAGACTGTACAATTGAATTCTAACATTATGCTACTGATTAAAACTAAAAGAAATCAAACTACAAGAAATCAACCTAAGTTATAAACACTGCTAAAAGTAGATGAGGAATTTAAAACTGAATAGAAAGAAGAAAATATGTTTAAAGAAAACCTCCTTTAGCACAGGGGCCCTCTGCAACTGACTAGGTTGAGCTGCTAACTTAATTCAAAATGCTCCTTCAAATGATCATCAGTCAACACATAGATTTGTATTATAAAACAAGAACAAAAGTCCAAAACTATAGAGCTAATAATTTTAAACTTAATACATCAAAAACTTCAAACTCCCTCCGATTATGTTCAACTGGTATTTAAGAGAAAATATTCATAAATATCTTTTGAGGAAAATTAGCTACAGGTGGTCTACACATATTACAACCAATCCACGTAAATGTTTGATCAGCTATAGGTGACTTGAATTTGAACAAGGTCGTTGCACAAAACCGTTGACACAAGTGGCTGATCGAAGTTAATGCTTCAACAGATCTGTTGGATTTATTAATTAACCATGAAAGGGTAGACAAAGAGTCCTATCGCTTCTGGGTTTCATACGTTTGACTCCACCTTTCAGTGTCCTCTTGAGTTAGTTTTTTTATCGATATGGGATGGGTGACTAGGATAGGATCCATGTCGAGACGATTCCAGAGATGCCCATGTGGCTGGTTTCTTTGTTTAACACTTGTAACCTGTTAAACCATGGAAGTAGCTATGGAACACAGAGTTAGCTACAGAATAGGCTGCATTCTGTAGATAATTTGCAAAAACTTATTTCAAATAGAAAAAACATAAAATTATAACATGTCAATCATTTGATGTCCTCCTTGAGACAAAATCTATCATTTATCAGTGATGGGGATCTATCTTTTATGGAAAACAAGAGAAATAAGTGAGAAAAGTTGTCAAGGAGAGAGTAATTCTGAGGTCCAACACACCCCCACTACAAAATCATTGCATGCCCCCATGCAATTTTGCCAAAAATGTGAACTCTTCTTTCTTATTGCATCTGCTTAGATACCTCTGCTAGTACATCTAACATTCTTCTCTTACTCCTCTTTGAAGTGACTGGCATCCTAGGTTTCTTCATGAGAGGTCTATATTTAAGGTTGATGACTGTTTTGTTCAAGTTTTTATTATTCCTCTTTAGCTTCCTATTCTTCTTGTACATAGCCCTAGGTGTAGTATTGTATTATCATGAATGGCTTTATCCAATTTTCTTTGTTCCTTTAGGGTTTCATTTTCCTTCTTGATATGCCTGTTCAATATCTCTAACTCATATATTTCCTATTTGAGAGGGTCAATCAGAGGTTCTTGTGGATTGACAGGTTGTTTTGGATTGGCTGAGGATCCTATATCCATTGACACACTTTTCTTTTCTAGTGATTCTATGTAATCATAAATTTGTTGTTGCATTGGGTCTATGCTTAGGGATCCTCTGCTGGGGCTGCCTTCAAAATATTATTTAGGAGAGTTTTGAGGACTGTATGTAAATGGAACAATATCAGGAGATGGTACTGGGGTTTCTTCTTCTAGATTTATGAACTATGTTCCCTTTGACGATACCTTATTTACCATACCTCGGAGTCTAGAGATCCTTCTAAGTTGTAGGGGGTTTATGTTTTCCTCCTTTGTACCCTTTTTCTCCTTTCCTATATTTTCCTTCCTCTTGATTTATTTCCTAATCTCTATTAATTTTTCAGATATTAGTTGTTCATCATCTTTTTGCAATGAAGATTCAGGTTTTTTCTCAGTAATTCGACCAAATTTCTTTTTTATCTTTCCTTTTTTCTTGATCTGCACCTTGATCTCTATCTCAGAGACAAGCTCTTCATCATTTTCTGTGTGGAGGACTCATGTTTGCTTTCAATGGTCATACTGGTCTTTTTCCTCTTACTCCTTCTAACATTTCCCTCTTCAGGTGACTATCATGCCTTTTGGAAATAGTTTCTTATCAAGATGTTTTCCCAAGTATCTCCTATTATTTTCAGATGAAACTCAATCATTATTTTTACAACTCATGACAGTACATAGTTGTGTTTATGAATTCTATTTTCTTCTATACATTTGAAGTCATCCTCCTTAGATTGTTTAGAAGGAAGAAAGGGAGGCTAATGTTTCCATTTTATAGAAATTTCATCGATAAACGTATATGATAAACATACATCCATCTGAATCATCCCTCACAGGTAATAAATTTTTGTAATATCAAAAGCATGCTTCTCCATTTATTTTTAAGTGCTGAAATAGGAATTCCTTTTCTAAACACAGTGACATCCATACCTAGGTTCCTGAGGATTACCTTCCATAATTCACTATCAAATTCTTTGTTTTTGAACCATCTCTCACCATGTCTTGGCAGTTGTGTAGCCTCTGCTATGTAAAATTCTATTACTACAAACTTAATGTCTCCAATCTCTACTTTTGTACAATCGAATGCTCTAGAAAATGAATTTGTGATCTCCTTGTGATATCCATCAAATTTTTCAATGAACTTGAGCCATCCAGCCTACTGCAGCATCTCCTTCAGTTGTGGGTATCCTTCCATAAACTTTTCCCCTATGGGCTCTGCCCTGACAATGAGTCCCATGGCCTCTATTTCGTAGAATTTTCTAACCTTCAAAATTATTCTCTTGGTCTATGAAATGGACTTACTGCAAGTATGGTGAAAAAGAACTATGGGTTTGCATGGAATAAGTAGACGGTGAGGGATTGCAGAGACGTGAATATGTTGGTCACATCGTAGTTTTGACCATCAATAGATGGAGCTATTGGATACCGTTTAAGTACAGAGCATGGAGAATGTAGTGGAGATGTGGTATGATGAAATAATTATAGATTGTTTGGTTCGAATGTGGAAGATGTGGTGGAGATGTGGTACCATGAAGTGGCAGCCAAATCAAATGATGACTTGTTAAGGAGACATATGATTGTTCATATTTTACATAACATATGTTTGTAACTTGTTGTTTGAAATAAATTTTGCATTTTACCTTTCGAACTTAACCTTTTGCTTGATAATTCTTTCGGTGTTGATCAGTAGCTACTTTGAGCATGGTTGATCTCCAAAACTTGATTCTTCAATTTCCCTACATTAATGATTTATTTGTGATTTGTATAATTGTGCCAATGATGATAAGAAAGTTGTAGCTGCAGAATCAGATTAGCCGTGGAATGGAATCAACTGTAGAATGTGAAAAGAAGAAAAAGTGAAATATGGCTTATGGAATGTGAATGTAAAAATAAAATGGAAATTAGTTATGATAGTGATATGGAATGAGATGTAAAATAAAATGAAAAATAGGGTGAAATGGGGTAAAACTGTAAAAAGATAAACTGTAAATGAAATATGATAGTGAGATGAAGTGGAACTATAAAAATAATGAAGACAGAATGAGATGGAATGAGATGATGAATTTGTAGACTCTAAACTATAAAGAAAAGTAGCTTTTTGTCACTACTTATTATATAAAGGAAATGGAAAATATAGGATGTCATAAATATTTGATTTTCCCCTGTATTTTCTATATAAGTATGCCAATCAATGATTGGTTTTCAACCTCATACAATTTTTTATCATTTTTTTTAACAGTCATTTGTTAGGAAAAATAAAGACTAAGTTAGTGGAGAAGAAGAATTCTTCTTCACTAGCTTCATTTGAGAGTTATTTTGGAAAATCTTAATGAACTCCTCTCTTGAAATTGGTTTTTGATATATCTTCAACTGATGACCATTCACAAGAAGAGGTATTTTTCTTCCATCTATCATCCTTATCTTAACTGCTCCATTATTAAAGACTTATTCAATCTCATATGGCCCAAGCAAATGAGTTTGAAACTTCCCTTGTAAATCTTTGAACCATGAATTGAACAACAGTCCCCAATCTCCTCCTTGAGACTTCTTCTCCTTAATATATTTATCATGCCATTTAGCCCTCTAATGTTGGACTACATTCGTTATTTGGACTGCATCTTGCCTAATTTCATCAAGTTCATTGAGTTGCTCCAATCTATGTTTATGTGCCTCTGATAAACCCAATCCCAATTGGACTACCATCTTAAAGGTTTTGATTTGAAACTCTATAGGGAATAGGGCTTGTTTCCATAAACAAGTTCATAAGGTGCATGTCCTAGTGTGTTCCTCCATGTAGTTCTATAGGCTCATAAGGCTTCAGGAAACCTTTCTACCTAATCTCTTCTATGTAGGTGCATAGTCTTAGTGAGAATTCCTTCAATCACCTTATTTGTAGATTCAACTTGACCATTTTCTTGTGGATGATAGGGAGTATATTTCCTTATGTTTGAGTTTGTAATATTCCACAAGACCCTTCACCATTTTAGATGTAAATTGAGATCCCTGATCTGTCACAATTTCTCTTGGAACACCAAAATGGGTGAAGATGTCCTAAAAAGGAAAATTAACTACAGATTTTTCATTAGCAGAAAGAAATGCTTTGGCCTCTACCCATTTAGTGACATAATCAGTGCATACCAATATATAATTCTTTTGCTTAGATGAAGGAGCATGTTTCCCTATGCTCTAGCAGCTGTCACACCTCCTGACATATTCTTTGGCATCTTTGAAGACGGATGGCCAATAATATCCTAAAGAAAGGATTTTCTAGGTTGTCCTCTTGTCAGGAAAGTGTCCACCACACGGCTCATCATGCCATGCCTTAAGAATCTCAGGCATTTCATCTTCCCTAACACATATTATAATCATAAGATCTAGGCTTGTTTTATACAATTCATTAGTGATCCATGGGTATCTTGCAATTATCTGAATGATTTTTCTTTTTTCTCTAGGAAAAAAATTGAAGGCAAGTTCCTTGTGATTAAGTAGTTAGCAATATCTATAAACCAAGGAGTTTGAGTAGTCACTGAAAAAATATAATCATCAGGAAATTTATCTTCAACCAGAGTGTCATATTTGATATTTTGAATTCTAGACAAGAAATCAACAACTTTGTTTTGTTTTCTGGGTCTATCTAGTATAGTAATATTGAATTCTTGCAAGAGTAAAAGCCATCTTGTAAATTTGCCATTAGTAATAGGTTTATTCATTAAGTATCTAATTTCAGAGTGATCTGTATGAACAAAGGTTTCATATCCTGTTATATAATGTTTGAACTTGTTGATTGCATGAACAACAACTAAAAATTCCTTTTCAGTCATAGTATAATTCAACTCGGTGGCAGTCAAATTCTTATTGTATAGTAGATGACACAAGGAATCAAGTATTTTTGTCCTAATACAGCTTCCAGAGATTTATCTGAAGCATCTGTTGAAATGTGAAAAGGTAGTTTCCAATTTGGACCTCTCAAGATGGGTGCCTAAGAAATTTCTGTTTCTAAGGTCTCAAACTCTAACTGTTAGTCAAGATTCCAATTGAATTCACAATCCTTGGTGAGTAATTCGAAGAGTGGGGATGCTATTTTAGTGAATTTTTCTATAAATCATCTATAGAATCTTGTGAAGCCTAGAAAACTTCGAACATCATTTTGGAAATTTGGAATTGATAATTTAGAGATGACTTCAACTCTAGATTTATCAACTTTAATGCCATCTCCTGAAATGTGATGTCCTAAAGCAATACCTTTTGTAAAAATCATAAAACATTTTTCATGGCTTAGTGAAAGGTTTGCTTGCTTATATCTTTTAATAACGTTTTCCAAATTTTCCAAAGCTTCTTCAAATGTATTCCCATAGATTGTAAAGTCATCCATATATACCTCTACACAATAATGCATTAGATCAGAAACAATTCCTAGTACTGCTCTTTGGAATGTTGCAGGTGCATTACATAACCCAAAAGGAAGTACTCAGTAGGCATAGGTTCCCCATGGACAAGTACATGTGGTTTTAACTTGATCTTCAGGTGCCACCTGAATCTAATTATAACCACTAAAACATCCAAGAATGACAAATAATTCTTACTTTTTAATGTATCTAACACTTGATTTATAAAGGGGAAAGGAAAATGATCTTTAAGAGTAGATTTATTCAATTCTCACTAATCAATGTACACTCTCCATTTACCATTATTTTTATGCACAATCACTAAAGGGGAAACCCATTGGCTGTCTGAAATTGGGAAAATCAAGTTTACATTTAGCAGTTTTTGCAGCTCTTCTTTCACAATTTCCCTAAGATTTGGATTCATCATTCTTTGAGGTTGTGTGATAGGTCTACAATTTTCCTCAATGTAGATGTGATGTATAAAAGTCTTAGGAATAATTCCTTTCATGTCAGTATATTCCCATGCATATGCAGCAGAATGTCGTTGTAATGTCTTGATTAACATTTCCTATTGTAATCGACTGTCTGAAATTAGGTAAATGAAGTTTACATTCAACAATTTTTGCAGCTCTTCTTTCACAATTTCCCTAAGATTTGGATTCATCCTTCTCTGAGGTCGTATAATAGGGCTATAATTTTCCTCAATGTAGATGTGATGTATACAAGTCTTAGGACTAATTCCTTTCATGTCAGTATATTCCCATGCATATGCAACAAAATGTTGTTGTAATGTCTTGATTAGCTTTTCCTGTTGTAATTTCTCCAATTTATTATTTATGTTCAATTTTCTCCCTGGAAATATTTCAATTGTAGAGCTACCAAATTATTCCATAGAATAAAGAGACATCTGCCTAGATGACAAATATTGAATATTGGATTTTTCTTGAAATTGATCATGTTCAAATTTTGGAGATGATTCAAAATTTCCCATTGTATTTAAGATTTGACTATCTTTTCTAATATCTGAAATAGTAAAGAGAGGTTGAATGTCATTTTCATCATCAATCCATTATTTTTCATCTATTTTTGTTATTGTTCTTGCTGAAGGATATAGAGTGAATTTCTCTGTTCAATTCCCATCAGAAAGATACATATCACTAGATCTACAACTAATGAAAGCATCAGCAGTGGCCACCCAAGGTCTTCCTAATATGAGTGGATGCCCTCCTAGATTGTTCTTGGGGGTCAAGATCATAAAATCAATAGGACATTCCCAAAAGTATAAGGATACTAAAATGTCTTCTAACTTTCCATTTGGTTTGGTTATAGATCTGTCTGCTAATTACAGTAATGTAGGTGTGTAAAGAAGATTAGGAAGCTTGATTTGTTCCATGGTTTGTTTGCTCATGATGTTTATTGTTGCCCCTAAATCAATCAATTTATTTGGAATTTCAACTCCATTGATATGTGTTTTCACAATTGGACTTCCTAGACCTACATATTTGTGTATGGCAATTTTTCCCATCATTATATCTCCTATTTTTCCTACTATGTGAATTCATTTTGTTTCTTTTTCTTTTCTTCCTAGTTTCTTTATGCTCAACACCTTTATTGTTTTAGCTAGTATTGGAATCTACTTAATGGCTTGTAAAAAAGGAATTTTGATACAAACATTTTTTAATTCATCTAGAAAATCATAATTAGGAAACATGATCTTCTTTTCTACTCCTCTATCAACTTGTAATCTTTTAGGAAAAGGAAGTGCAGAAGTAGATACTGTCTGCTCAATGATAGGAGTTGAGTTCACTGGTTCTTTCTATTTTTCATTTTCAACATTTCGGTTTTGGAGAGAGGTTCCCTCAAAAATTTTATTAGGCTGTAGAGAATCTTCCTCAAAATTGTCTTGTCCCTGAATAACTATAGAAGGCCTTTCCTTTTCTAATACCCTACCAGATCATAGTTGAACATCATTGAGATTTAGAGGAGTGATCATATAAGTTGGAAATTGTTGTTCTTCCACCATGTAAGTATTGTGAATATTTTTATTATTGGGGTTTGGTAATGGTTGGGCAGTGTTGGCTGCTCGAATTGTTTATTAATTAAACTGTCGAGTACCACATTAAATTGTCGACCCGGGAAAGTCCTTTTGTTTCAAAGGTGACCTCGTACTGTATGCACTCAATTCTAAAAGCATTAAAGGCTGTAGTATAAACAAATCTACTTTCTATCAAACCCTTACTCTGTGTTACAACAGCTATGATCTATTGCAGAAATGAAATGAAAGCAATTAACTAATGGTCACAAATCTGCAGAAAGAAATGATGGCTATTTTGCAATAGACGACCAGGACCCTGTCCTAAGAATAAGGATGTTCAACACCTACCTCTATAACCAATTTGCCAATACACACTGAAAATCCTAATCACCGGTGACACACTCTTTCACAGCGCCAATCGATTCAGAAAACAGAGTATCAGCAAAAAGGAAATATCGGAAGCAAGGCTAAAAATACACAGAAATCACAAACACACTTAACAGAAAAGAAATGGGTGAATCTTGTGAAGAAGGTGGGCCCTGTCCCTCTCACAAGATTCCCCGGAACACAGATGCTAAGTTGAAATGCTCAGAACAGTGATTTATTCATCTGCCAAAATGTCTGATTACAATAAGGATTCAGACTTGCTCTGCACTACAATACTTTCGTTACAGCTCGCTAACTCTCAATTGTAGATGTCTCCTCTTTATAGAGGAGACATCTATTACAATAGATTGTCATTATGCATTTAGTTTGACCCTTTTGTACAAAAATAGGAAATCAATTCTTGTTACAGCATGCTTGTTGCAACAGTGTGTAACTTTTTTCATCCTTTGTTAATCAGATCCTTCTGCTCTTGCAAAAATGGTATACCTCGTCCATCTCCTAAATATCCTTGTACTATCCTTGGTTGTTTCTTTATTGTTGTCGATTTGGTAAATCTCAACTGTTCCCTTGAAGTTCTCGTGCTCTTCCCGGTGTTCCAGCATCTGCAACTGTGTTTTGTTGATCGTGCTATGTCAGCTATTAGTGTCAGTCTTTGCAGCCTTCCTCCAGTGATCAAACATGCTCTTACAAGTGATTTTAAGGTGTCAAAATCAAATTTTGTCATTTCAGTGACTCTTCAAGCAAAATTTGGTCACTAGGCATTAAGTCTAGGGTTTTCTTTCACTCCTTTCAAAGTTGCCCAAATGTCGGTCCATGTCACCATTCAGCTGAGTCTATCATCATTCAGAAGGTTGTTATCATCATGTCAGGTTCCATTGGGTCATTTTACACCTTGTTCATGCCTCAGTTGCTCCTAGGCAAGGTTCATTTCCCTCTCCTAGGGTTTTGAAGGCAATTTCTCTTGAATGGTCAAATCATTAGCAAAACTTGTATCCTAATGTTCATACAATTTCCCCTATCATTAATGTACCTTATTAAATGCTTCCCATCACTGAGATGCCCCAAATTCCTCATTTTTGCACAAACCCTAGTTTCTTGCCACAACTTGGCAATTTTCTAGGCTAGGCCTGTGTTTTTCCCTTTTGGACCCATTCCCCTCACTCAATCTCTGAGATTCCACTTTCCCATACTTCCTAACATCCCTCCCTACTTCCAAAAATTTCCCTAAGAATTTAGAAGCCCCTTATCCCCTTCATTTCACTTCATTTCGACAAAATCCCTTGTTTCACACATCGGGATAAGTTTCACTCAAAAGCTGTTCCAGAGCAATAAAAGATGAATTTTGAAAAACGGAGAGATTTTTTTGTCCAAAACATGCCAAATAAGAAAAACCTCCTTCACGTTTTACACAGGTGTCATGGTTTTAGAGAAATGTCAAAAATACAATCGCCTCGGGAGAATTGATGCACCTCTAAAGTGACCTTGGAAAAATCAAGTTTTCTACTATATTAGTTGGCCAAATAACTTTCTTGATGTGTCAAAGGATAACTAGACAAAAATATATTTCCAATGAACTATCATGAGCTCAATTTGGAGTTGGGAAAGGTATTCAAAAGTTGACTGCAACAGCACTCTACCTTGAGGCAGCCTCATTTGTCACATTTTGACCAGTCTTCAAAGATTTGATTTTTGACAAGGCAAATGAACTCCAAATTAAAATATTCTAGTTGGGTTGGAAAGTAGAGTCAAATTCCTTTCCAACACGCTATCCTACACCCGATTTCGACACCGGGAAGGCCTCCGAACGCCTCCTAAAAAATGCACTATGTGGCGTGCGACACGTTGGGCAGGCGCGCGACGCATTGGGTGGGCGCGGCGCATTGGGAAAGTTTTCACAGTGTAGAAATACACTGGCGCGACGCATTGAGTGCGCGCGGTGTGTTGGGTAGGCGCGTGGCGCATATAGCCAACAAGCCCAAAAACTTCAAAATTTTGCTCCAAAATTGCCCAATATGCTTGGATCATCATTTGTACAAATGGGTTGAGCTTCTCTCATAGCTTTTCATCAAAATTTTGATGGTATTTGTTGTATGGTGAATGTTTAAAGAAAACATAGTTGGTAAACTTTATAAATCCGTGAAGAAAGTTGCAACACATACCCTGTCTATAAACTCATTCACAAAGGAAGTTGCGGAGAAGGCATATGATAAGGATTTGGACGTGCGGTGATTTCAAAAGTACATTAATGATGCATTATTATGAAAAAATGGGTATGACTCTGAATTGGCTACATCAATATACCATTATGGAATTATATATGAAGTAGAAATAGTAAGTGGAAACGTTTTCAGTTTGTCAAAACTCCATGGTTCTAAGCTTGGAGATCTCAAGGAAACAATCATGTATGAAGTGAAGGCTCTTAAAAAGGAAGCCAGGTCATGGTCTGGAGATGATGAAAGCAGCTTTTCAGATGATCAATATGCAAAGGAATCTGCTTGGTATCATGTAACATATCACCCAATTTATTGGCGTCATGGAGATTATGAAGGTAAAGATGAAAACAACCCTCATCTTATAAGCTTTGTATGGATTGATTATGACAAGTTATTCCAAACCAAACATACACCTTGTTTCAAACACCATGGAGATGGACAAATTCATCATATGAACAAGACAGTGATTCCATCAATGAACTGCATGCACCAGGAAGACACTGAAACAGAGTAAAAGGCAGGATCGGCTCTGAATCTTGGTCGAAGCTTCTTTAGCTGAGCATGGAACTTGATGAGGCACCTTCAACCCAAATTTCAAGGAATTTGGAGAAAATTTTGTCCTTTTGAAATTTTTGGCTTGCAAAATAGGTTTTTCAACTCAACGTGTAGCGCGTCGACGCGCGCGCTTATGATTGGGACACTTGCTAGAGGAAAACTTTATATTTTTGGGTTTGTCATGGTAAGTTATGCATTTTCAGCTATTCCCAAAGAATTTCATCAAGTTCTGGATGATCAAAAGGGCCAAAAACACCATGAAAATCACCTTTCTGCCACCTTTTGCACCAGCAGGAAGTACTTCCGGGAGAATGACATTTTGAGGGGGCAAATGATCTCTAAATTGATAAATTCCACGTGGGCTAGATAGTAGACATCCATGGATTTCCAACCAGCTATTGTGAGCTTCCTTTGGATGTCGAGAAGTTCCCCAAAAGTAGGCAGCGCATAGAGCTCAGGCACGCGGTGCATAGAGATTTTTGGCCAATTTTTCATCTTTCAGCTCAGAAATTCAGCCAGTTTGACTAGTTTTGATTTGTGATGTAATTTTTTACTTCTCTTGATTTAATTGATTGAATATGATGTAATTTTGGCACATTTTTACTTGTTCTAGAGGATTCATTCACTAAAAGGTGAAAATTAAATGAATGAATCAGTTTCCTAGCATATAGGGGTAAGTTGTTTCACTACCTAGATTTCAGTTCCTTGTTTAGAATTAGTTCAAACAGCTCCTAGAATGATGAGCTCGACCCCTAGAGGAAAGGAATGGGGTTAGGATGGTCTATATGATTTAATTTCTCAATCATTTTCAAAGGTTGGAGAGGTTGGACACTTGGGATTGCTTTGGAGTACTATTGTACATATTTTCTCTACATTTTTGGCTAAGGAAAGACTAGGGTTTTCCAACATTGTTTGGGATCCATATGGATTTATGTTTTGATGGTGTGCTTCTTTCAATAATTGTAAGTTGTTATGTGTATCGTTTTCCTTCTTTCATCTTCTGCAATTGAACAAATGAAGTGTTAAGGTAGAATCCATCGATGGTTATGCTTTACCTTTAAGTTTGTTTAATTTTCCATGTTTTCATATGTTTAAGGAGAATCTTTGAAAGCTTCTTCTCTCCTTAGCTCCTCACCAGTCTGATCTACCCATTCATTCCCTTTGAAAGCATCAAGACAATCACCTACCTTGCCCCAAATAGACCTCTCCAAAAACTATGCCTCATCCCCAAGCCCAAATTTGCATTTCCCATTGTTTTCAACAAAACCCTAGAAACTCAAATAAAACCTTTGTACTGCATATCTAGCCTAAAAGTAGCTTTTGTTTTAGTCATCTCGAGTCTCATCGATTATCTTTGCCGAGATTGACCCGGAGAGAGCCCTCTCCTGTCCTCGTAGGGCTAGCTACAAGGTTGAGCGTGGTTTGATGTAGCCTTGAGTTTTACCTTATTTCAGCCTAAGTTAGATTTGAGTGCTAACATAGTGGCGACCATACTAGGGAGGAACTGGTTTTCTTGTTAGTGTTATTTGATTTATAGCTACAGACGAAGTCTGAAGTCACGCCAGGTAGCCTTCGAACTGCACATTTCTTTGCGAGTGCATAGTAGATAAACACTGCTTTAGTCGATCTACGGTCTAGCTTGTAATCGTAACACTTAACTTATAAATTGCCCCAGTACATGTATCGAGTTCAGATCTGATTGTTGATGGTGGACAACAATCAGACACTGGCAAGGCTGAAATCATTAACCTGGCAACTCTAAATCATTTTCGAGATCATATCCAAAGACTCCATTGGAGGATGATCTCGACCAGCAAAAACATGAAAGGACAACATGGACAAATGAGGTATTCAAGTTGGAATTTCATCCAAGACATTTTGTTCTTTGTCATAAATTATTTCTTCTCTTTTCCCAAGAATGTCAAGAAGGCTTTGCAAAGTATATTGTATTTGAGAAGAGATCCTCGGCCTGCAGTTGATTCTTTCCCTTTGAAGATTATGAATACCAAATATTTACATACCTTTGAGCTTGATCAAGAACTTTCTTCTAAATTTTGTGATGACCATCTTCAAATTGATGAGCCCCAAGAGACCAAGAGTGATTCTATACCTGTTGTACATACCCCTACACCTTGTAAAATTCCAGATCGGTATAAACCTGTTGTTTTACCTTTTGTTCTCCATGCTTTCCCCAAAAACTATGATCTATACTTGTCGAGGTTCGATGGTGAAAGTAAGAATGTCAACGCTAAGCAACATGTGCAGAATGTTGAGACTTTTCTAGACCTTTTTGAAGTTGATGAAGAAGATGTTAGTATTAGGCTTTTTGCTCTTTCTTTGCAAGGCCAATTGAAGAGTTGGTTCAAAGCCCTACCTGATGCGAGCATCACAGATTTCCAGAAGTTTGTCAAAGTTTTCCTTGACAGGTGGATGATTGGACAGAATCCTTTCCTTATTATAGAAGAGTATAATCAACTGAAAAGAATTCTAGGGGAGACAGTACAACAATTTTCTGCCATATTTAACCAAGTTTATTATTCCATGCCAGTTGATATAAGACCTTCTCCTAGATCTGCTCTCTTGCACTACCCGAGCGCCTTTGATCCGGAAATGGAGTTTCAGCTGAGAGAAAAGAATATTGCAACACTTCACTAGATGCAGAACAGTGAAGTAAATGTAGAGGCTCACTTGCTGATCTTGAGGGCAAGGTTGAAGGAAGAAGAAAAGAAGAACATTTCAAAGCAATTGACACTTTCAGAGGAAAATGTTGATATTTTCGTAAATGCAGTAGAAGAAATGGTGCGGAAAATGACTGCAAAAAATGAAAGTGGCATTCAAGAACAAGCGGCTGACCCAAAACATTTTGTTTCTGATCCCAGTTGTCATAGTGATTGTTTTATAGATCATTGTGAAGAAGAGAGAGCTATTGATATGATGTGTATGTTTGATGATGAATTTCCTCAGTTTGATCAGTATGATGATGATTATGTTCTCCAAAAAGAAGCTAATCTTGCAGACGAATCAACAGCTAGTTTGTGCGAGGAAGTTCACTTTCACCAGCTCGAATACAGGGATCAACTGATGCATATGAGCTATGACAATGATGAGGAAAGTGCATCAAAGTTTGAAGTAAGTGACGAATCTTTGCCTTTTTGTTTTGATTCGTTACAGTTCATCAGAGATAACTACCATGCAATCAGAAATCAAATGTCAACAAGTCTTGATTTGAATCATCTTGAGAGCAATGAAAATTTTGTTCAAGACTTCTCATATTCAGATTTTCAACCCCCGAAAGCCATTGATTGTCAAGTTGCAGCTGAAGACTTGGAAGTGGACACACATGATTTAATGATTCAAGGTGACTCCGTACCATTCTGTTTTGAATCATTTCAGTTTTTGAAGGGTAGATTGCATAGTAAATCTTCAAATGAACAGCCTATAAGAAATCAGCAATCTCTCAGTGTTAATGTTGAGGATGAGACAGATAACACAATTCTTGAGCAGCCTGTAGCATCAAATTTGCAGCCACCAAATGAAATTGAAGGACAGATTACAGATGAAGTTGTGGAAGACGAAATACATGATTTGATGACGCATGAAGATTCTATACCCTTTTGTTTCGAAGCATTTCAGTTTATAAGGCAGAATCTTCATAAAATCTCTCAAGAAAAAGATGAACAGCTAGAAGGATGTCATACATTTTCAATGGATACATTACAACAGCCTTTTCAATTTTTTCATGATCCAATAGCTAATGTTTTGGATGAGGTTTGCAGTCAAAGTCTTTCTCCATTGACTATATGTGAGCTTGAAATGTGTATTGATACAAACTTGATTCGGCAACCGGTTTCTTTGTCATTTTCAGTAGAGGTCTCGTCACAAGGCTCAGATCAAAGTTTGAATTCATGGTATGAGGAAAAGAGAAGTAATCCATTGGATGAGATAAGTTCTACTGTACTTGAATTTCAAGATCCTTATGCATTGTTTTTGGAGGCGGATAGAGGATCCATATCATTCAACGTATCTATTTCCAAGTTGTCATGGGAGTTGCCTTTCAGTAGTTCTCTCTTGTTGTTCATAAGTGAGCACTTGTGGAAAATTCGAACAACAGATGGAATACTTACTTGGTTGCATTGGTTGTTTCATTTCACTTGATCAGGTGATGAATGAAACTGTTAGAGTAGGTTTTGATGAATAAGCTCCACTTTGAACATCGTTTCCAGTTTGTCGGTTTTGTTTAAGTATCAAGTCAGTTCCTAGTTGAGTGAGAGTCAATTTGTGTCATCAAGTCATCAGTTTTTAGTCATGCATTTCAGTTTGAGTTTTTGACTCCATTGCCCAAAGGATAAGGCGCTGGTCTTCTCTCCCAAAGATCTGACGCTCTTGGCACCTCCAAGGAGCTACCATCCCTATTGGAGCCAATGTTAGTGTCAGTATTTGCAGCCTTCCTCCAATCATCAAACATGCTCTTACAAGTGATTTTAAGCTGTCAAAATCAAATTTTATCATTTTAGTGAGTCTTCAAGCAAAATTTGGTCATTAGGCATTAAGTCTAGGGTTTGCTTTCACTCCTTTCAAAGTTGCCCAAATATTGGTCCATGTCACCATTCAGCTTAGTCTATCATCATTCAGAAGGTTTTAATCATCATCTCAGGTTCCATTGGGTCATTTTACACCGTGTTCATGCCTCAGTTGCGCCTAGGCAAGGTTCATTTCCCTCTCCTAGGGTTTTGAAGGCAATTTCTCTTGAATGGTCAAATCATTAGCAAATATTGTATCCTGATGTTCATACACTTTCCCCTATCATTAATGTACCTTATTAAATGCTTCCCATCACTGAGATCCCCCAAATTCCTCATTTTTGCACAAACCCTAGTTTCTTGCCACAACTTGGCAATTTTCTAGGCTAGGCCTGTGTTTTTCCCTTTTGGACCCCTTCCCCTCACTCAATCTCTGAGATTCCACTTTCCCCTGCTTCCTAACATCCCTCCCTACTTCCAAAAATTTCTCTAAGAATTTAGAAGCCCCTTATCCCCTTCATTTCGCTTCATTTCGACAAAATCCCTTGTTTCACACATTGGGATAAGTTTCACTCAAAAGATGTTCCAGAGCCATCAAAGATGAATTTTGAACAACTGAGAGAGGTTTTTGTCCCAAACATGCCGAAGAAGAAAACCCTCCTTCACGTTTCACAAATGTGTCATGGTTTTAGAGAAATGTCAAAAATACAATCGCCTCGGGAGAATTGATGCGCCTCTGAAGTGATCTTGGGAAAATCAAGTTTTCTCCTAGCTTGGTTGGCCAAATATATTTCTTGATGAATCAAAGGATAACTAGAAAAAAATATATTTCCTATGAACTATCATGAGCTCAATTCAGAGTTGAGGAAGGCATTCAAAAGTTGACTGCAACAACACTCTGCCTTGAGGCAACCTCATTTGGCACATTTTGACCAGTCTTGGGAGATTTGACTTTTGACAAGGCAAATGAATTCCAAATTGAAAAATTCTAGCTGGGTTGCAAAAAAGACTCAAAGACCTTTCAAACGAGCTATCCTGCGCCCAATGTCGACACCGGGAAGGCCTCTAAAATCCTCCTGCAAAATGCACTATGTGGCGCGGGGCGCGTTGGGCAGGCGCGCGACGCATTTAGTGCGCGCGGCGCATTGGGCAAGTTTTCATAGTGTAAAAATACACTGGCGCGACGCATTGATTTCACGTGGGACGTTGGGCAGGTGGGCGGTGCATATAGCCAACAAGCCCAAAAACTTCAAAATTTTGCTCCAAAATTGCCCAATATGCTTGGATCATCATTTGTACAAATGGATTGAGCTTCTCTCATAGCTTTTCATCAAAATTTTGATGGTTGTTTGATGATATTTGTTGTATGATGAATCTTTAAAGAAAACATAGTTGGTAAACTTTACAAAATCCGTGAAGAAAGTTGCAACACATACCCTGTCTATAAACTCATTCACAAAGGAAGTTGCGAAGAAGGCATATGATAAGGATTTGGAGGTGCGGTGATTTCAAAAGTACATTAATGATGCATTATTATGAAAAAACGGGTATGACTCTGAATTGGCTACATCAATGTACCATTATGGAATTATACATGAAGCAGAAACAGTAAGTGGAACGTTTTCAGTTTGTCAAAACTCCATGGTTCTAAGCTTGGAGATCTCAAGGAAGCAATCATGTATGAAGTGAAGGCTCTTAAAAAGGAATCTAGGTCATGGTCTGGAGATGATGAAAGCAGCTTTTTAGATGATCAATATGCAAAGGCATCTACTTGGTATCATGTAACATATCACCCAATTTATTGGCGTCATGGAGATTATGAAGGTAAATATGAAAAAAACCCTCATCTTATAAGATTTGCATGGATTGATTATGACACATTATTCCAAACCAAACATACACCTTGTTTCAAACACCATGGAGACGGACAGATTCATCATACGAACAAGACAATGATTCCATCAATGAACTGCATGCACCAGGAAGACACTGAAACAGAGTAAAAGGCAAGAACGGATCTGAATCTTGGTTGAAGCTTCTTTAGCTGAGCATGGCACTTGATGAGGCACCTTCAGCCCAAATTTCAAGGAATTTGGAGAAAATTTTGTCATTTTGAAATTTTTGGCTTGCAAAATAGGTTTTTCAGCTCAACGCTTAGCGCGTCGACGCGCGTGCTTATGATTGGGACACTTGCTAGAGGAAAACTTTATATTTTTGGATTTTGCATGGTAAGTTATGCATGCTCAACTATTTCAAAAGCATTTCATCAAGTTCTGGATGATCAAAAGGGCCAAAAACACCATGAAAATCACCTTTCTGCCACCTTTTGCACCAGCAGGAAGTACTTCCGGGAGAATGACATTTTGAGGGGGAAAAATGAGCTCCAAATTGAGAAATTCCACTTGGGATGGATAGTAAACATCCAGGGCTTTCCAACCAGCTATTGTGAGCTTGATTTGGATGTAGGGAAGTGCCCCAAAGGTAGGCTGAAAGGCGCGCGGTGCATAGAGCTCAGGCGCGTGGCGCATAGAGATTTTTGGCCAATTTTTCATCTTTCAGCTCAGAAATTCAGCCAATTTGACTAGTTTTGATTTGTGATGTAATTTTTGACTTCTCTTGATGTAATTGATTTAATATGATGTAATTTTGGCACATTTTTACTTGTTCTATAGGATTCATTCACTAAAAGGTGAAAATTAAATGAATGAATCAGTTTCCTAGCATATAGGGGTAAGTTGTTTGACTACCTAGATTTCAGTCCCTTGTTTAGAATTAGTTCAAACAACTCCTAGAATGATGAGCTCGACCCCTAGAGGCAAGGAAAGGGGTTAGGATGGTCTATATGACATAATTTCTCAATCATTTTCAGAGGTTGGAGAAGTTGGACACTTGGGATTGCTTTGGCATACTATTGTACATATTTTCTCTGCATTTTTGGCTAAGGAAAGACCAGGGTTTTGCAGCATTATTTGCGATCCATGTGGCTTTATGTTTTGATGGTGTGCTTCTTTCAGTAATTGTAAGTTGTCATGTGTATCATTTTCCTTCTTTCATCTTCTACAATTGAACAAATGAGGTGTTCAGGTAGAATCCATCGATGGTTATGCTCTGCCTTTAAGTTTGTTTAATTTTCCATGTTTTCATCTGTTTAAGGAGAATTCTTGAAAGCTTCTTTCTCTCCTTAGCTCCTCACCAGTCTGATCTACCCATTCATTCCCTTTGAAAGCATCAGGACTATCCCCTACCTTGCGCCAAATAGACCTCTACAAAAATTGTGCCTCATCCCCAAGCCCAAATTTGCCTTTCCCATTGTTTTCAACAAAAACCTAAAAACTCAAATCAAACCTTTGTACTGCATATCTAGCCTAAAATTAGCTTTTGTTTTAGTCATCTCGAGTCTCATCAATTATCTTTGCCGAGATTGACCCGGAGAGAGCCCTCTCCTATCCTCGTAGGGCTAGCTACGAGGCTGAGCGTGGTTTGATGTAGCCTTGAGTTTTACCTTATTTCAGCCTAAGGTAGATTTTAGTGCTAACATCAGCATCTGCTGAGTATAGTTCTGCCAGCTTCAGATGGTTACTGCCCTGCTAGACAATTCTTGTTTCATCTTTTACAAAATGAGGTTTTACCCACTTTAGTCAGTTGCTTTTTCTGGTGTTGCAGCAACTGCACAGTTGCTGTTTCTGGTGTTGCAGCAACTATGAATTATAATTCTGCGGACGCTGAACAGTTTCAACAATTGTCATTGACTTAGTCAACTTCCAAAAATTAATTATAAATATAACATGAATATGTGTTGAATAATTAAACATATAGCAATGAGGAGAGTTACTTCATACCTTGGAATAATGAGGTCAAAATGTTATCAAGGGTTTCAACTTATGGGCTAAAAAGGGGTAACATCATGACAAAATATAAGGTCAAAAGTAGACAATATGGAGTCCTAATAGGAAGGTAGTTGATTTGGTGTCTACTGAAATGGTAATAAGAGTTGAGGATTTTGGTTTTGTTGTGGAATTTGTTGTGGAAATGGTAATGAAAGTTGAGGGTTCTAATTTTGAAGTTGTGGCTGTTGATTTTGTTGTGGAATGCGTGAGGGAGGATAATTATGATATGGTCGAGGATATTGAAAATATTGACAAAATATCCGATAAGGATTTTGTACTCCTTGTGCCCAAGGTTGAGATTGAGGTTGAGGCCAAGGTTTCTGCCAAGAAGTCCAATTTTTTGGGGGCTGAAGATACGTTTGATTGTTAAATCCCTAATTTTGTGGCCCCTGCTAAGGTTTTCTAGAGACAAAGAAAAGAGGTTCTGCTGAATTTGGAACTTTTTCTTCTTGAAAAACAACCTTAAGATCTGGGATCAAAGGACAACCTTTGGTCTCATGATTCTCTAAGAAAATCATACAAGTCTCTATAATTTTTGCATCCAAAGGGCATTCCCTTAGAGCATGTTTATTTTCTTGCATTTTGGAAAAAAAATAGGTAAATCATTAGCCTTGGTTTTCTGCTTGTTTTGCAACTTAAGGGTGTCTATTTGCTCACTAAGACTCCCTAGAATATCTGTTTTGAATTCATCAGGCATATTACCAATTTCTACCCTACTCACTAATCCAATTGTAGATTTATTTACTCTAACAAGAGAAGGATCTCTTGGACCTTTCCCAGTTTTGGATTTTCCTCTTGAGAGATGACACATAATTCTCCTATTTCATTTAATGAGAGTTGAGAGATATCTCCCTTCCCCATCATGTTAAGGATATCTATCCAATCATCTCTAATGGCTTTTAATAAAAGGGCTTTTAAAGTATCTTCATTTAAATTGTCCATCTTCGCTCTTTTAAAATTATAGTTGACTCTCTCAATCAAACCCTCTAAATTTTCATCCTCTCTTTGCATCATTTTGAACACTTCATCTTTGTGATCGGTAGGCATGCAATAATCCAAATACCTATCCAAAAACATTTTTTCTTATGCCATTCCATGTTCTAATGGACTGAGTTACTAACCCCAAGAACCACCTCAAAGCAGCTCCTTTCAGTGTTGAAGGGAACAACTTATGTTTTTGGGAGTCTTCTATATAATCATAGGTTATGCACAAGACTTCAAACTCAAATAAAAATGTTTCGGGATCCTCACTTTTTAACCCATTGAAATTTGGGAGGAGAGAAGGTGAGATATTTTTCATTGTGGCATTTGTTTCTTCATCCACTATAGGGAATCCAAATAAATTATCTATTTCCCCATTTCATCTGCCTCCTCCTTTATTTCCTCTACCTCCTGCATTATTTCCTCTACCTCTTTCTCTACCACCTCCTCTAAACAGTGTGAATTCTCCATCCTCTCCTTCTTCTGCCATTATAGTTTCTTCAGAGTTAGTATAAGGTTCAACCTACAAGGTTACTTTGTCTTCCTCTGGTTCTTCTGTTAATGGGATATGGGTGAGAGGTTCTACTTCTTCTTCCTCACCAAGTATTCCTAATTCTTCAACTAAAATGTGCTCCCCTATGGAGGTGAAAAATGCTACTCCTATTGTTAGAGACTCAAGATTTTTCTCCTCTAAGACTGCCTTGGTAGAAGAAGTAGGAGATTCTTTTGATTAGAATTGTGCCCCTCGAATTTCAGGAGTTCTATGGCTGGGAGTATGAGCTTGAGGTGGAGGTGTATTTCTTCTTGTTCTTGGTGGAGTAGGTGGTGTTCTAGGAAATGAACTCCTACCTCTAGTTATAAATCTACCCCTAGAGACTCTTTCTCTATGCATATCATTTTGTTTTTGAATGTAAGAGGTAAGGTTACCTAGTTACACTTCCCTGACAATGGCACCAAAATTTTTAGTCAATTTAGTGTCCAAAATTTCTTTGCATAAATTATCAACCGAGGCTCGTAAGCTAACAAAGTGTAGTGCATTGTATGTGCTAATTAACCCTTCTTACTTCATTCTTTTGTATTGTATATTGTTTTGGTGGTTTCTATTCTTTGATTCATAATGATGTACAATATTAAATATGAGAAACTAAATCTAAATTTCCTAAAGGTGAACCAAGAGATTAAAACTAGTCAAAATCTAAGCTAAAAGAAGGAAAAATAGAGCATCTGTCCTATCCTCTCATCTAATCCTAATTCATGAATAATTCTTAAAGCTAGAAGGTAAAGTTGTAAGTCATGTTGGAATAAATATAGAGAATGAAATTAACTGAAGTACTTCTAGTTACTCTAACCTTAAAATTTTAAAGATAACCTCCTTGAGATGGAATTCAAGCAACTTTTGTAATTCATGATCTAGTAAAAACTAAATAAAAACATGCAGAAGGTAATTGATTGGTTTCAATGCTTATGCAAGGTGAATTCCCAACCATTTAGTTTAGGATGGATATCAGTTCAAAATGGTGACCAAAAACATTCATTAATATAGTGCATTGACAACCTGAACTAGGAAATAAATAACAAGAACAATGAGTAAGCTAATCAACAGTGCATCCTCATTACTTTCAATCTTACTCTGTTTAGAAACAAAATCATTTCCTTTATGAAATGCATTAGGGAAACAAGACTGCACAATTGAATTCTAACATTATGCTACTGATTAAAACTAAAATAAATCAAACTACAAGAAATCAACCTAAGTTATAAACACTACTAAAAGTAAATGAGGAATTTAAAATTGAATAGAAAGAAGAAAGAAAATGAAAAGAAAACCTCCTTCAACTCAAGAGACCTCTGCAACTGACTAGGTTGAGCTGCTAACTTAATTCAAAATGCTCCTTCAAATGATCATCAGTCAGCACACGACTTTGTATTATAAAACAGGAAAAAAAGCCCAAAATTACAGAGCTGGTAAGTTTAAACTTCATACATCAAAAAATTTGATCTCCCTCCAGTTATGTTCAACTGGTATTTAAAAGAAAATATTCATAACTTTCTTTTGAGGAAAATTAACTACAGGTGGTCTACACGTATTACAACCAGTCTGCGTAAATGTTTAATCAGCTATAGGTGACTTGAATTCGAATAAGGTTGTTGCACAAAACCATTGACACAGGTGGGTGGTCCAAGTTAATGCTTCAACGGGTATGTTGGATTTATTAATTAACCACAAAAGGGTAGACAAAGAGTCCTATTACTTTTGGGTTTCATATGTTTGACTCCATATTTGACTGTGGTCTTGAGCTAGCCTTTTTATCGATCTAGAATGGGTGAATAGGATAGGATCCATGTCGAGACGATTCTAGAGATGCCCATGTTGCTGGTTTCTTTTTTTGACACCTATAACCCATTCAACCATGGAAGTAGCTATGGAACACAGAGTTAGCTGCAGAATAGGCTGCGTTCCATAACTAATTTGGAAATACTTATTTCAAATATAAAAATAATAAAAGTATAACATGTCAACCATTTAATGTCCTCCTTGAGAAAAAATCTATCATTTATCAGTGACGAGGATCTGTCATTTATGGAAAACAAGAGAAAGAGTTGAGAAAAGTTGTCAAGGAGAGAGTAATTCTGAGGTCCAACAATGGTATCCAAGAAAGGGTTGATGGTGGACACTACAAGATCACAGTGATAGTAAATTTGGAGGCCCCAAGGAGTGTCAAACAGCTGTGCCTAATTTTGGGCCATATTGGATATTATCGAAAGTTCATCAACGTTTATGCTAAGATTACTATGCCTATAGAGAATCTATTGAAGAAGGATGCTACATTCTGTTGGGATGAAGAATGATAGCACAGTGTGTATGTATTGAAAGAAAAGATGGTCAGCGCACCGATCTTGGTTTTCTCGAAATAGAAGAAGGAATTCCATGTACACGTTGATGCCTCATGTATTCCATTGGAAGCAGTGCTGATATAGGTAGATGAAGGAGTGATGGATCACCCTATAGCCGTCACGAGCAAGAAATTATTAAAGGCTGAGAATAATTACTTCTTGACAAAGTGCGAACAATTGGCTATGGTGTATGTGGTTCAAAAGTTCAAGCACAATCTGTTGGGTGAACATTTCAAGTTGTACATAGACCATTATCTCTTGAAGTACCTAGTCAATAAGCCTGTGTTGGGGGGTAAGATATGCAAATGGTTTTTACTATTTCAAGAGTATGACTTTGAAGTAATTGTGAAGCCAGGGAAGTTGAATGCGGGACCTCACCATCTGTCACGAATTGAAACAGAGGAGGAACCTACTAATTTAGAAGAAGGGTTTCTCGACACACAGCTCTTTGAGGTGTGTATAGCTAATAATAATTTTGTGGATATTATCCACTTTTTGACTACCAGAGCGGCTCGAGAAGCATATACTAGTCAGCAAAAGAAAGAACTAGTGGTGCGTGCGACAAATTTTTCAGTGATCGCTAGACATTTGTATAAGATGGGTGTTGACATGATCTTGTGGAGGTATGTATCTGATTTTGAGTGGAACAACATCCTCGGAGAAGCTCATGGCAGGGCTACAGGAGGATATTATGCAGGGTTGTGGTGGCCTACATTGCATAAGGATACCAAAGCTTATTATAAAGCATGTTATGCATGTTAGAGAATGGGCAAAGTGTCAAAGAGGGACGAGTTGCCCCTAAATCCTCAGGTATCATTGTAACCATTTGAAAAATGGGCAATTGAATTTGTGGGGCTAATCCAGCCTCAAGGAAAGAAGACAAGTGTGTGCTATATCATAACTACGACGGAGTATCTGACCAAATGGGTGGAGGCACAACCTGTTAAGGACTATATAGGAGCCACAACAACTAAATTCTTGGTTGAGTATGTGTTAACAAGGTTTGGCTTCCCAAAAGTGTTGATGAGTTATCGCAGCACACACTTCCTCAATGAAACGATTAGTGCACTGACTATGGAATTCCATATTTATCCTCAAAAGAGCACACTGTATCATCCTCAAGCTAATGGAATAGTTGAGGCCTTCAATAAAATCTTGGAAAATGCATTGACAATGATTTATAATGTGCAACGAAATGACTAGGATGTGCGTGTACTTGTAGTGTTATTGGTGTACAGGAATACTTGCAAGAAGCTAACAAGATAGGCATCTTTTCAACTAGTCTATGGCATAGAAGATGTGATGCCTATTGAATACATCGTACCAAGTCTACGTATAGAGGCTTTCACAAGGATGGCATATCGCGGAGCCTCAGAAGAGCGACTCCTGCAGCTAATGGAAGTTTAAGAAGACAGATTCTTGGTCGAATTCCATCAACAAGTATAGAAGGAACATGAGAAAGCTTGGCAAGATGAATAGATCAAGCTATGCACGTTCAAGGGAAATGATTTGGTTTTATTATATGATAGTAAGTTTGCTAAGTTTCTGGGAAAGTTTCAGATGTACTGACTTGGGCCATATGTCATTAAATAAATTATAGAGGGAGGTGCAGTTTAGCTGGTGAAGCTGAATGGAGAACCTTTTCCGGGATGGGTGAACGGAAGTTGATTGAATCCATATACAAGAGATCCATCTCAATACCTACATGATAGCAGGACAATGTTAGTGCTCCACAGAGCTACAAGGAAGTGCGGGACTATAAAATACACTGCCCAGTTTGCAGAACTACGCGGCAGGGGCGCTGCACGTAAAAGGGTGATGTCAAAGTATCAAAAGCTGCATGAAGAGAGCTATAGTATGAAAGGAGATACCGCATAACACAGCTAGAAAGTGACTATTAGAGTCACTTTTCATGATGTGACAGCTAGGAGATGGTTAAGATGAGTGGACATGCAGAATTTAAGGCCAAAATCTTTGAAGATATGCCACCAAAACAACATTAATGGACGAATTATGGGGGGAACGGTTGAATTTGAATTCAAAATTCCCTATAAATTATGCATGTCAGTATAGCAAAGAATACTTTGCTCCCTCACATTTTCTGAGCTATGTTGCTCATCACTAATGAATTGTGCATTCTTTGAGGATTTGTTCAGAAGCCTTGCATTTGATAATTTACTGTAGTTAACCCAAAAATTCATCTGCGATACCATGTTAGGACTAGGTCCAGCTGAGACTACAATCAATGGAGGAATTATGGCCTATGAAGGGGTTGTTCCAGAGGTAGTGAGCATGGAAGCTATGGCTCCTATGCCGATGGTGCTGAGGTCACCTAGGCTGAAGCCTACACTTGTGTGAGAAACCCAGAAGATGAAGAAAGACAAGAAGAAGAGATCAGTTCCAGTGTACGAGTCACCTAGGAAACATGCTTTCACTCGGATGCAGAAGAAGGACAAGAAGCCAAAGAAGGTGGTGGATTTGGAAGCTGAACAGGGCATTGAGGATATAGATGCTGAGGGATCATAGCCCCTCACCAAGTTACCTGAGTATATCCCTCCACAAAAAGAGAAGGCAAAGGTCCCCAAGGACCCAGACTTGGATAAGTTCCTTATTCATACACCCCTATTTTCGGAGTAGATAACTTTTGAAGGTCCTTTCCTTGTGTGGGTTCCCCTGTTAAAAATGGAGGATTGGGACCTAGCTAAACATAAGCGATTCCCTCACCTCACAACAAAAATTACATGAGGTAAGTGTACTACCCAAACTCAGGTGTCCCTAATTTGGAAATGGTTAAATTGATCCGCAGAGTGAAGAATTCCAAATTGCTCAATCTATTATGGGTGCCCCACTATCGCCGCACTAATATTAACACCGCTTGTGTGCAGTAGTTACTTACTCTCATGCACGATGGGTTCTTATGGCTTGGTGCACCTATACCCATCATAAACATGCTCATCCACGAGATCACACACCTTCCACATGAGGGTCTAAATCCAGCCAAGGAGTTTTCCGGAAAGGTAGGAGAAAGAGACTTGGTAGAGAAGATGAAAAGAAGTTTGAGCTTATCAAGAAGCCACGCGGTTATTCCATCACATCCATCAATGATCCCACAATGAAGATTGTCACCCATATTCTAGCCAGAAAGGTTACAAGGAAGTGTCACACAGATGAGGTTTTAGTGCCTGTGATATCGCTAGTTGTACAATGCATGTAGGGTGTGAAGTTTAACTGGTCATGATACTTATGAAGTGAATTCCTTGTGAATTGTCATGATGCATAGGATGAGAGAATGTCCTTCCACTACGCATGGTTGTTGATCTCCATCGTGTTGGTCACCTCGAATTTGCCGGAGGATAGTCAGTTTCCTCTATTGAAGGAAGGATTGCAGAGGCCGTGTAGTTTGCCTCCCTCTAGGCAACGAAGGACCTGCGTGGGTCACATAAACAAAGACTTTATGGGTATTGATGGAAGCAAGCTTCCACATGGCCATCAACTAGCATCCAAGGTTCTACCCAACCTTGTATGAGCAGTTGTCAGCATATGCTCTGTTTAAGGAATATTTCCACCACATCTACATTCAGACGCTGAAGGACCCGTAATAGAAGTGGTTTGATTTACCATATTTGGTCACCGATGATGCCATATAGGAAGTGATAAAGAGATGGCTGGCAGATTTGCACACCCCATTCGACTTGGATGCAGGTACCAGCAAAGGTGCAGGAAGTTTAGTTGAGAAGAAACAGAAGGATGCAACAAATAGGCAGCATAAAAGTTAGCTATGCATCATAAGAAGGAAGCTGATGATAAGGCTTGCATGGAAATGGAGCGTTCTAGAAAGGATAGGTCAAGCAAGAACTACGTGACTCCGAGCGTAGTGGCAAACCCCCGTCACCCAAAATTGAGGAGGAAGAGAAATCTGAATAGGGTGGAGGTGGAGATGAGGGGAAGAGCACCCCATTCTGGCTAAGGAAGCACAAAGAGTAGCAGCAGGAGGGTTCCCACAAAAATCATAAATTAGTTAAAGCACAGGTGGATCCCATCACCCTCACAGAGGGCGATCTCGATGCGATAGGTGAAAAAGTGTGGGATGCTACATCCAAACTGTTGCATAAATTTGAGTAGCAGTACATGCAGTCACTAGGTAATATCTAGAAGGATCTGCGCAAATTGCAGATCGAAACTCGTAGGATACAGGTGGGCGCAGGTCAAGCAAGTCCTACGCAAATGAGCCTGGCCCCAGGGACAAGTTAGATTGCAGAACTGGTAAGGAAAATGGACCTTAGAACAATTGCTTTATGAGAGGGTTCACTCAGTACAAAAGAAACTGATGACAAGATCATCATAAGTACCCTTAAGAATATCGACCTAAATATTGCAATGCTCCCCAACGAATTTATTCTTGCACTACAAACAGGAGTGACAATAGAATTGGGAGCTCAGGAGTAGCGTGCTCTCAGTTTAATCAATGAACACCAGGTGAACAATGAACAAATGCTCATCGAAAAAACATAGGTCTTGAAACAAAGAGCTAATATCCACGCACAGAGCTCCAAGCTGGCGGCCACAGTTGCAAAGGCATGAAGAATAGTGTCAGAGTTGCACATACCCGAGGACGCGCAACCAGAGGCCATGATCCAAAAATTAGCTGCAGTCATCTGCGAGGCAAACGCTCAAGTTGCAAGAGTTCAATTTGAACTCAACATGATGGTCATGGAGTCGCAACTCAAAGCACAACTTTTCACTCTACCTGAGGTCAAGGAATAGCGCAGAGCCACGATCACAGAAGGAATGACCACATTGGATGCCATAGTTGCTAATTTCTCGACCTTCTTCGAGTAGGCAATGCAATTGGTCACAACTCTATAGGAGGACACAAACCTATAGATGCTTAATACAAAGGTTCACGAGCTCCCACAACAGTATGATGAGGTTAGGGCGATGACACACTCTATTGCTCCATCACAGCGCCTCACTACGCTGCATGAGGGGAAACATCTCCCCACACAGGTTAAAGAATCTCAAAGGAAGGAGGTCGTGTTCAAGGAAAGGTTGGGACCTTGGTTAGATGAGGCTTACAAGTTTACCACCAATATTTAGGAGAAGATGATGGGCTTGCAAATAACTCAACAAATGATGAAGCTAGCCACATAAGCACTAGCTATAGAGTAGCTCGTCGAGAAACTCAAGTAGGTAGCTACACAGAGTATTTCCGAGGTTGCAGTTATGCAAGTAGAGCTGGGGGATCTTCATAGAAAGACCACCACACCAACTGAGTGACTCGAGGGTGAGTCACAACCTTTGTTTCCGGGGGTCGTTGAGATGGGGTCCCCTGGGTCAGTTTTGGGGTTAAAAACCCAAGTTTTGTTGTAAATTTTGATGAAAAGATGTAAAGTCTCTGTGGATTGTGGATGCGAAGTGCGTATGTAGTTGGGAGTCAAAAAGGGTTTTTACCCTCTTTTATGCAAATTTGAGTCAGTTTGAATATCTACCCATGGTCCGTGGACCATGGGATTATATAAATTAGTGTGTCTCAGAGAGTCTAAGGGAGATCTATGTCAATTTCTATGGGTATGAATGGATGAGATAACATAGAGAAGTAAGTCTTAGAAGGGAAAAAGGTCTTGCAGATGAGTGCACAAAGGCCTAGACTACAGCTGAGTGTTCGGACCCCTGCAGCTGAGTGCGTAGGGAAGTTTTGAGTCTCTAACCTGATACTAAAGATCAATAAAGAAGATTGTTGGAGAAATTCATGTGCTTTATTTGTTTACCTCTATTGTTTATGTTTGTGATATATGTTGTGATGAAATAATGTCTTTATGAAATAATGATGTATTGATGCATGAATCTACAGGATAAGTTTTATTAACTAAATGCAATACATGTTAACTATTTACATGAAGATCATAATACCTTTTGTTACGTTTATCAAGCACTTAAGTAGATAGGAGTAGAGTCTGATCTAGTGATAATTTATGGTGCACGTAAGTAGGTAATTCATCTATTCAGGGTCTTCAAAAACCGATTGTCGACCCTCGCGGAGGCCTAGGGGCCGTCTGGAGGGAGTTATAGTACCAACCCCTAAGGGCTTATAAATATGCACGGAGGTAAATCTAGGGCATAAGAAGACATCACACTGATCTTTGGATGTGGAAAGTTGGTTCCAGCATCCCCCCATACTACTTCGGGTAAGACTTTAGTCCGCGCTAAGTGGATTGATGCCAAAGCGACCAGTAGTGTAGGGTTTTTTTCGGCACAACTAACTCTGAACCTGGGCGAGGACCCACTAATGCAACACTACATTTTTCACTCCAGTGTTATTGTTCTCTTTCTTCAATTCGTACTTCTTACCATTAATATTAAGTTCATCTTCTGAAAATGAAAGAAGATATAATGCAAAGTATAATACATCAAAGATGTTGAACACTGGAATAAAAAGTAAAGTAGGCTATAACGGATTTATATGAAATGTACCTCAACATTAATAATGTCATTGTCATTTTTTCGCTAGAAAAGTAAGAAAATCAAACAAGTTTTCTTCAGTTCGGAAATAATTTTTAGTTGGGCGATAGTAAACGCTATGCGGCTAGAGGACCTGTATAAAAAAACAAAATAAAATGTTACCATAGAAAATAACACATTAGGAACTTAGTACTCAAACATCAATAAAAGCTTAGGCACAATCATACCAACTAAGTTACATGGTAAGATTATTAGAAAATATATAACTTGCGAAAATAAATAAAGAGTGTAAGAAACCTCCCTATTGCTTGTCCTAAAAGAGTCATGTTCCTTAAATTCAAAGATTAGTTCACCCACGATAAAATTTATTGTCTATTATGACCTATGCTTTTAGGATCATGAGATTGATACAACATCATATTGGATTGTGGACACAAATTGATTCGACTTTCCAAGATGAGTACCTCACATGGTTGAATGAAGGTGCTAGTTGTGAGTAGTGTCAAAACCTTAGGGAAACAAAACACTAAGGCCCAAGAAAATATATCACCATAGTCCACTAAAAGAAAAAAATTCAATCCTACAATGGCCTCTGGTATTACATTTTGTTGGATGTATATCACACTCTGAGTGATTATTGTCTAATACAATGAGAAGTGTACATATATTGTCATAATTCCCCTCACAGTTAGACCCTATAGTTGTGTCCTATAGTGTTAATCATATTATACTATTTAATTATAAAATTATGACTATGAGATAATTATTAGTTTGAATAATTATTCTGAAATGCATTTTGAGTATTTATGTATACATGAAAATATTCTAAAAAGGTACTTTTTGTGACTAGTTAATTTCGAATGAATCTAAATACACAAGAAATTATGGTGCCTCGATGTTTCTCTAGTGGCTATATGCTCATTGTACCAATTTCTCCCATGTCCTCTACTACTTTTGGTGAAGTCCTCTTTGATGATTTCCAATGTAAATGTAATGGGCATTTATCCTAGATGTTTTTATGAGCCAAAGGGAAGCTCCACAAGTAAACCAATAAGCAACCTCAAATATATTATTGGGGGCCAAAGTAATTATATGACAAGACAAGAAACACTGCACGTTAATCATCTTCCATTTAATATTGACCAATAATTTCTTTGCATGATCATGTAATACTAGAGTGCCAAGTAGGGATATTTAAAGTTAGTCATCCATCAATATCACCTTTGAGAGTGCTTAATAGTTAATACTTGCTATTGCACACACAATAGATCACTAACATCAAGGATAGCCATATAAACATGAAAAAAATTAAATTAAAAGGAATGCTAGGAAGTCAAATGCGACTAATCTTGAGTCAAGAAGATACCAAGCCCTTCACATTAGCAAGGCATTTTAGGAACTAAAATAGAAAATCCTTACATTGCATCATTTTCACCTTTTATTTAATTTCCTTAATTGAGAACACAACTTTTAGAATAAATAAATAAATAAATAAATCACTGAAAAAGGTCTCAAAATCCTAACAAATTTTGGAGTGATTGTCATATCAATTAAACAAAAAGGAATTTGTTTGATATGATTTTAACTTGTGGAAAAGATCGAATTGTATGAATACTTATCATCCCTTGGTCCTAATCAAATTGTAATATGTGGGTTCCAATCAAGTAATCACTTTCCCTCCAAGATAGTTAAGAGATCACTTTAGAGAAGGGCTTTCAGAAGCACTAGGATAGTAGAAAGGGAATTAACTAGGAGGAGATAGTAGAAAGGGAATTAAATAGGAAGAAATTGAAGCACTTTAGTGGGTGATCAAAAATATTTGAAGGAAAATGAAAATGATTTTATACTCCCTCCATGTATTTTAAAACAGAAACCCTTTAGTTGCATCTCATTTATTTTCTACCTTTCTGTAATCTGTAATTCTGTGAGCAAGAACAAAGAATTCATAAATATTCTCATGAAAGAGGACTCTTCATAATCCTAATAAGTTGGGCTCTAACAAATCAATAATTTCATGTAGCGAAGAAATCATACATGCTAGATTCCAACGATTGAAATGACAACTTTATTCTTAATCTCGTTACAACAAAAAAAATTCAACCCTAACTAGTTGGATCTAGAAAATCAAGAATTTCGTGTAATAAAGTAAACTTAGATGGTAGATCCCAATTATTTACAATTAAAAATTTATTCTTGATCTTATTACAACATAGATAAATTCAAGAGTACATACATATTTCCTTATCTGACACAGACTTTAAACACATTCCAAGATTTCATAGAAGATATAATGATATGATTTACCTGTAGGACATGAGAATGTTATCTACATCTACTACTCGACACTGGAAAAGAGTGTTATTGAGACACCATATCATGGTATTAGAATCATGTAGATAGATAGTGTTATAGAGAGACCTTGCAACACCTATTCAACAGTACCTTCAAGCTTCAAACTCATAAATTGATTTACTTTAGTAGCAAATTATAGTGAGATCTCATTAAATACAACTCGATAACAATCATTTATGATAGTTGTCAATGCCTTCTTTCGATCTATCCCCTTTTGGAAAAATAATAACTAATCTTCCCTAATTTTCGAGGTATAAGCTTCATGTTCAACAATAGATGTTGGGTTATTCACTTGGAAAATGTTGAAAGTATTAGATGCATAATGGATACAAGCATGCAATTCAATATTGCTCCTAAAGTCTCTTGCCGAAGTTATAAAACATCATCTAGTTAAAACTACCTACCCAAGATCCCACTTAAAACTTGAAAATTTTGTAATTATGAGATGTCTTAAACAATATCAAATATTTAATTGCATAATCACATTAAACTACAAAAACCTTTAAAATTTTTGAAAAGTGTGAAAAAAATGGAGTTGGAATATTATAGTTACGTCAAGGTAGATATAGCTCCCTGAAATGTAACTTTTATATAACATTCAAAATAGAATTTTTCGGACATTTAAGAGACTAAACTTTTTTATCTTGGCTTAATAACTTAATACTCCACCAAAAATAGCAATAGTTTTGAATTGGTTCTATTCACCAACCAAGGGGAAATTTCAAACCAATCTAAAAATGCTTACTCATTCCATGCCATATAAAAATGCTTACTCATTCCATGCCATATTTCTGATATTTCATTTGTGTGTGGATCTAAGTTTCCTTTAAAGTAACTTTTACATATTTGATACAATATGCATCACTCGTAAGTAATATGAAGTGTATATGTTATATTAAGACAAAAAATTTCACATCTAAGCTACATGTAATGTAACTTCTACATATTTGACAATTTTAAATGTAAAAAATTACCGACATATATTTGAAAATTTTAAATGTAAAAAAGTATCCATTTTATATGATTAACCTATGCACAATAAGATACAATATACATCAAGTGTACGCAATATGAAGTGTATATGTTATATTAAGACAAAAATTTTCACATCTAAGCTACATGTAATGTAACTTATACATATTTGACAATTTTAAATTTAAAAAATTACCTACACATATTTGAAAAGTTTAAATGTAAAAAATTACCCACGTTGAAATTATACGATTAACATATGCACAATAAGCTATAATAGGCATCAATTATAAGTAATATGAAGCTTACGTGTTATATTAAGACAAACGTTTTCTCATCTAAGCTACATGTAATGTAACTTCTACATATTTGACAATTTTATTAAAAAACTACCCATTAACATATGCACAATAAGATACAATCTGGATGAGCTGTAGGTAATATGAATATTACATCTTATACTAAGACATTTTCTTCCCATCTAACCTACCTGTGAAATAACTTCTACATATTTTTCAATTTTGAAGGTAAAAAATTACCCAAACTGAAGTTATACAATTAAAATATATAAAGGAACCTAAAACCTTAACCAAAGCACTTACCAAACCTTTACATATTTTCACCTGTTTAATCCACTCCTATGTGTAATGCAACTTTTATGTATTTGACAATTTTAAATGTGAAAAATTACCCACACTGAAGTTATACAATTAACATATTTTCAATAAGATACAATAGCATTAGTTGTAAGTAATATGAAATTTACATCTTATATTAAGACATTATTTTCTCATCTAAACTACGTGTAAAATAACTTTCACCTATTTGACAATTTAGAAGGTAAAAAATTACCCAAACTAAAGTTATACGATTAAAATATATAAAAGAACCTGAAACATTAACCAAAGCAATTACCAAAAGTCCACATATTTTCACATGTTTAATCCACCTCCATTCAAATCAAGCCAAATGCCCACGGCTTCTGGTTGAGTCGACGAATGTTTATAAAGGCATAGAGTTAACCATAGATTTGCAACTACAAAAGTGTGATCTATTAAAATGAGAATATTTGCATTAATTGATATCCGTCTCTCCACACACAAATTGTTCAAGTCCACTAAAACAAGAAAATTGCAGAGGGGTGAGGGATCCAAGGTTTTGAGCGAGAGATCCAGTGTAGGGAGGAAACCTCTAAGAAAGAAATTTATCCCACTCCTATAGATCTATCCCGAGATATCCACATAGTTTGGACTTTAGTGGCAATTTCACGAATTGCCCCATTACCGGAAAGTTTTTCATAACTCCAAAAATTTGTCAACATTTGAACCTTGCCAAGATACTTCCTAACCAAATCAAGATACTTGTAGCTTGTGAACATTACTCATAACTTGTGAACATTTTATTTGAACCCAATGCTAAACTTGTAATGAAAACGAAAGAAATATTTATTTTTGTATTTCCACATGAATATCTATCAAGAAGAGAAAAATAGTGTTAAAATGTGATATTGTAACTTCTGAACATTTTATCTGAACCTAGTGATAAATTTGAAATGAAAAAGAAAAGAAATATTTACAATAAAAAAAAATAAAATAAATATTTAATATAGAAAAATAAAATATATAAATTGTAATTGGGTTAAATGATTTATTTTTAATAAGAAAAAATAGTGTTAAAATGTGATGTTGTAACTTGTGAACATTTTATTTGAACCTAGCACTAAACTTGAAATGAAAAAGAAAAGAAATATTTATAATGGAAAAAATAAAGTAAATATTTATCATCGCAAATTTAGAGAGGCCCTGGAGATTGAGAAAAGGCCGAACAATCTTAATAGGGATGATGGCTGGAAGATTAGTAGTTACTGGGTCCCAACCCTGTCTTCCTAGCTTCCTTTGTCCCCTTTTTATTGGGTCTTAGGGTTTTGGTGGTTGGTCCCCCCTTTTTCCCTAGCCTCCCTATAGTTTGAGTTTGGTTTAATCCTATTAGTATGCGGTTATTAATCAATTTCGGGCTATTTATTGTATTAACCTTATTTCAATTCTGTTATTGGATATATTATAATTAGATTAATAATGAGATGTTAAATTAGAATTTTGTTTTACTGATTTCAATTATTTATATGTATATTTAATTACTACTATACCTTTAAATTTGAAATAATAATTATTATCCTAGAACATACTATTAGTTTCTTTACCAATTTCGTATATATTTGATAAAGAGTAAAAAAAAAAAAAAATCAAGATGAGAATATATTTACCTAATTACTTGGTTATTTTAAGAATGAGATTATTGGAATAATAATTTTTTTAAAATAAATATAGGACTATTAAATTAAATTAATTAATTATAAAATTATATCTTGAGAGAAGATTTAATTTACCATCAGAGGTAAATGATAAGTAAAAATTATTATTAAATGAATATATGATGTACCAGTGATATATATATATGTACATTAGCAAATGAATTCCTTAATTATAGAATTTACCTAATTTAACTAATTTCTAAGAATAATAGTAATTTAATATACCTAGAATATTATTTGTTTGACTGGGTATTTAACAATATTATTGGAATAATGAATTATTAAATAAATATAGACGTATTAATAAATATAAATTACTATATTAATTATAAAAATATACCTTGATAGAAGATATATTTTATGACCATTATATTAAAATGATAAATAAAAATTATTATTTACCAATCGTTTTTAAATATAAACTAGTACATGTAGTTAAATTACCTAATTTCATTGGATTAATTAAAGTTTAACCATTATGTAATATATTTACCTAAATATATGGGTTATTATTTATTATATTTGAATATTAATAGGAAATAAACTATTAAATAGATTATTTAATAAATATTGAATATTAATTATTAAATTGTATTTTGATAAATTATTAAATAAATAACATTTATTAATAATCTATTACATTTAGTTATATAAACAAATGATTTTCTTGCTTTAGATAAAAAATTTTACCTAATTTAACTAATTTCTAAGAATAATAATAAATAAAGAAATATAGCAAGAATATTATTGATTTGACTAGGGTCATAAGGTCAAACTAGCCGTTTTTAATATAACCGTTGGAGTCTCTGCCCAAACTATTTAAACAAGCTAAGCTAGATCGGTTCTTCAACTTGTCCTCACGATGAACCACACTGGTTGGTTCGAAACGCGTCGACAAAAGATTGTTTATGTGATTTCGCCGAAAATTCTCTAAACAATGTTATGGATCATAGAAGTCTAAATTCCTTAATATATATAATTAAATTAAATTAAAAATTTAAAAAAAAAAGAGTAAAATAAATAAATTTTAAAATAATAATAAAGAATAAAAATCAATAAATCAATAACGATAATGTTAGTAGTGATAATAATAGTAATAAATGAAATTTGATACAAAAAATAAAAGTAAATAAAAAGAGGGGGATCCTTTCTAAAAACCAAAAAAAAAGGGAAAAAAAGCTCAAAAAAAGAGGTGAAAGATTAAGAGGAGAGGGCAGGAATCCAACAGCTACTGATTTTCCATCCGCCATCCCTATTAATGTTATTAAAGGACCGCTCAATTTCAATAGCTTCCCTAAACTTGCAGTGATGAAAATGAGAAATTTTTGCTACGACCTTAGCCTCCTCAATGCATATGTGATGCTTGGTCTTCACTGCATGTTCTGCTAAAGCCGAGGATTTGGTCCTCCCATGTTTGATATCAACAGCATGTTCCTTAATCCTTTGGTTAATAGATCGACCCGTTTCTCTGATGTATGAGGTCCCACACAAACATGGGATGACATAAACACCTTTCAAATCCATAGGGTTCACTTGGCCTTTAACCGACTTTAGGGAGCTTCTAATGGTGTTGAGGGGTCTAAAGTTTGAGGGAACATTATGTTTCTTCAGGATTCTCGCAATCTTATCTGTCGTCCCTTGGATGAAGGGGTGGTGAACTCCTGAATGTCGATCAAATGTGTCAGTTTTAACCTTAGGACGCTTTCCAGCTTTGAGGAAAGCTTTAACACCCTGCTACCTACTATAACCATTCTGAACAAAAACATCAAGGAGATGGGACTTTTCCTTAGAAAGGTGGTCTTCATCTGAAATCCATAAAGCACGGGTGGCTAATGTGCTGAGAACACCTATTTTCTGAGCAAGAAAATGGTGGGAACTTGCATGAAGATATTGCTCAGTATGAGTCTTTTTTCGATACACCTGATGGGAGAAAGAACCATCAACTTTTCTAGAAATGAGGACATCAAGGAACGGAAGGCAACCATCCACTTCTCATTCCAAGGTGAACTTTATGGAGTTAGACTGATTATTAAGATGCTCGAAAAAGCTATCTAACTTGTCAGGCCTGTGCTGCCAAATGGAGCAGGTATCATCAACAAATCTTTTCCAAAGTTTAGGTTTAAAAACAGCTGAGGATAAGGCTTTGGATTCAAAGTCTTCCATGAACAGGTTTGCAATGATAGGGGATAGCGGGGAACCCATGGCCACCCCACAGGTTTGTTCATAGAACTCACCTTCAAAACATAAAAAAGTAGAAGTGAGGCAAATCTCAACTAATCTAGCAATGTCAGGATCAGTAAAGCGAAAGATTACATCAAGAGCTTCCTTGATGGGGATGTTAGTGTATAGGGAAACAACATCAAAACTGACAAGATTGTCTCCAAGATCAAATTTCAAATTTTGTAATTCACTAACAAATGATGTGGAGTCTTTGACAAAGGACTCTGTCCGACCTACCAGGGACTTAAGCTTCGTGGCTAAATATTTAGCTAAAAGATAGGTAGGCCCACCTATCGTGTTGACAATGGGTCTAAGGAGCCCCTTCTTTGTGAAATTTAGGGAGACCATAGATCCTGGGGGGGATAGAGTTACTCTCAATAAGCTTATGGCTAAAGGAGCCAACAGTGCTATTGGATTTAATGGCAAGAGCAACCGACCTAGAAATCTTTTTCAAGGGATTTTTGTCAAGCTTTCTGTACCTTCCATTGTTGTTCAAGTAATCCAACATCTTCTTCCGATAATCTACCTTATCAAGGATGACAACAGCCCCACCCTTATCTGCTTTTAAAAAAACGATGTCTGAGTTCCTATTCAAGGATTTCAGGGCATCAAACTCTTCCTTACTGATGATGTTAGGCTTAGGACGCTTAGCTTTCCTTAGGATAACTGCACAGTCTTGTCGAATAGTATTTTTAATATTATCCGGCAAGTCCTTTATCCCATATTCGACATCACACATAATGTCTGCCACTGGAATTTTCTTTGGAGCAAGGGAAAAATTTAATCCCTTCTCCAAAAGCTTAAAGACCTGAGGAGGAAAAGAAAAACTAGATAAATTAACTACTTTGTTATTAGAATGATTAATAGAATTTTTAATAGGATAAACATTATTATTGTTATTATTATTGTTATTATTATTTTTATTGTCACTTTCATTATTATTATTCTTAATAAACCTAAGACCTCTCTTATTTATGTTATAATAGTTAGATTCTTTATTATGACCTAATCTATTATTTATATTAATAAAGCTCATTATATCATCTTCTTTATCTATATCTACAGAGTTAAAGATGTTACCATTAATATTATTATTAATATCACTAAAAGATTTATTATTATTATTATTATTTTTCCCTCCCCAGTCAAATATAGCCGTTTTTTCTTCTAACCATTAGGTTGACCCAGCTTCTTATTTAACCTTCCTCTGAGATCTGTCTCTTCATCTTGTCCTGAAGATGAACCACACTGGCTGGTTCAAAACGCGTCGACCAAATACTCTCTATGTGATATTTTCCAAAAATTCTCATGAATTAACATGTTATGGATCACAGAAGTTTGAATTCAAACACACCATCATGCTCAATACGGATCTCTGAAAAACTAGTGACCATCTCCCGTAACAGTGGTAGAGCTCTGTAGTGTAGATGTCCCATCCTACTATGCCAAATCTCACACTGGCTATCACTACTATGTACTAGGGCTTTCACTGGTTGTCCTCTCAATAGATACAGGTTATTCCCACTACTGCCTATAACTCGCCTCATGCTAGGATCAACCCTTTTCATCCTAACAACTACCTCAGCTCCCATGAACTGACCTCAATTCCCAACTCAAACAAAAGATTCTTTTGGACTTGCACACCTCCCCCTTAGGAGGGCACTAGGGATTTTTAAAAACTTACCATATGGTCAAGAAGGAATTTTTTTGGGATGGCCTTAAATCTAATATTCAGAAGTTTGTGGCAGAATGTTTGGTTTGCCAACAAAATAAAGTTAAGACAATTGGGAGGAGGCCTCAATCGATTTTATCACAGGTTTACCCAAGTTCGAAGAAAAGAGTGTCATCATGGTGGTAGTTGATAGACTTACCAAGTATCCACACTTTTGTGCATTATCTCATCCTTTTAAAGTTAGTACAGTTGCTACTGCATTTATGAAAACAATTCAAAAGCTACATGGAAACCCAAAGATTATTGTAAGTGGCAAAGATCCCATTTTCACTAGAAATTTTTGGACGGAATTATTTTCTTATTTTGGTACTCAATTAGCTCATAGTTCATCTTATCATCCTCAATCTGATGGGCAAGCTGAGATAGTGAACAAATGTTTGGAAGGATATATTCGTTGCTTTGTATCCGATAAACAAACACAATGGGTCAAGTGGTTACCTCTGGCTAAATAGTGGTATAATACTTCGTTCCATACTCCAGCAAAAATGACCCCATTTATGGCAATTTATGGATATCATCCATCATCTTTAAGAGAAAATCTAAGATTCAAGCAGTCGAAGACCATATCGAGCATCAACAGCAAGTTCTCCAACTCTTAATGGACAGCCTCACTCTAGCACAGAATCAAATGAAACAACAGGTAGATCAGTGTCGCAATGAAAGAAGTTTTGACGTAGGAGACTGGGTATTTTTACAGATACAACCATAGAAACAAATGTCTCTCAAGCAAGCTAAGAAGGATAATGAATTATCACCCAAGTACTATCGTCCTTACAAGGTGTTGCAAAAGATTGGTACTATGGCATACAAATTGGAGTCGTCTGCATCTTCCCGAGTACACCCAGTTTTCCATGTTTCATACTTAAATAAGGTTATCAATGACAAGCTCCCAGTTCAAACAATATTGCCAAAACTTGACAAAGAAGGAAAAATCATATTGGAGCCTGAAGCAGTCACAAAAACAAGAACCAGACAACTACCGAATCGATCAATTTCAGAGTATCTCATTAAGTGGAAGAACTTACCCGCTAAAACTTCCACATGGGAGGATGAGAATTTTATACAGAAGCATCCAGAACTACTCAAGCATTGAGGACAACACTTTTTTTAAAGAAGAGGGGCATGTTAAGTTCCTATAATACTAGTGTAGCCTCCTTCTTGTTATTGTTAGTGTAGCCCCCTTATTGTTATTGTTGTGCCCATGTAGCCCCCATATTGTTATTGTTGTGCCCCATAGAAGCCCACTATTGTTATTGATAAGCCCTTACATTATTATTGTTATGTACACTATGATTATATTGTGGTCCCTTAGGCTCATTTATATACCAAGGAGGTCTTGTCATTTGTATCATCCAAGAATTGTACATTTATGTGATGTAGAGGAGGTTGCCCCCTTGAAGAGGCTAATTTTCAAGTCATTGATCTATTTTTTCTTTTGTTTTGTGATTTGGTTACATAACACTTTAGGCTCCCATAACACACCCTTGAATGACTATAGCAATTTTTACAATTGTTGTTTTTGTTCCTTAGTACACCCCTCTAGGGATGACTCGGCCCTCAATGACACTTCTACAGACTATTTTTCTCTTAAAAATAACAAAACATACGTCTTTCTAGAACTGATCAATTTCTTGGCTTAGTTGGCACTTACCAACGAGATACTTGACTTGCCCTTATCTGCGTTGATGATGAAGAATTTTCCATCCTTGATGAGGTGGTATTAGTTGGCTCTTCACATGGAGATCACATCCCACATGTACATATAGGGATTCCCAAACAAAACTCCACATACATCAAGTGGAACTACATCCAATTCTACTTCATCAATAAAATCGACATTGATAGCAAATTTGATTTTACACTCTTTGTTTACCTTCATTTTGGCCTCCTTGTTGACCTATCATGATGGATAAGGGCTACGATGTTCATGAACCTCGAATCCCAATTTGTTGACCAACTCTGCTGCAACAAGATTTGCTTGTGACCCTAAGTCGAACAGAGCATCGATTTTGCTCTTCTTGGCTAGTATCTTTACATGGAAGAGTTTGGTCATCTCCTTCTCTTCCAATTGTTGAAAGCTACTCAAATTCACCCCTTTTTGCACTAATGTGCAAACAATCTTCTAATACATGTTTGAATTGCTTTCCACCTGATTACTCGAATCTATGGTCATGATATTTTTCTTCTTCTTATCCTCCTTTCGATTCTTCAAGTTGAGTTCTAGATGTAGTTTCCACATCTTCTCTTTTGTATGACCATCGATGTTATAGTCGTTGCAGTGGTTATTGGGATCTTTGCATTGGTGTGCTATGGTTGTTGTCTTTTTGTCCTTCCCCCCTTTCCATTTATTCTTTCCTTCTTTGGAAGTTTCTTGGTGTTCCTTCTACTTTAACCCACTTACACAAGCCTTATCCACCACTATGGGGAATAGCATCACTTGCTTTCAAAGATGGCTACATAGACCCCTCAAATACTTGTGGAGTAAATCTGGGTTCTTGGGACAAATACCAAATCCACTATTCCTCTTCATACCCAATAGGGTAGAACTAGGACTTTATGAGGGTTTTGCAATCCTCCCATTTAGTGATGGCAAGAACGCCCTCCAACGTCAGGGTTTTCATTTGGCTTTCCCACCAGGTCAAGACATGGCTCTCTAGTTCAAATGAGCAAAAGATTTTTTAACCTCTATGTGATGAACACTAACATAGACCTATAATTGTTGCAACCAATGATTTAATTTGAAAGCATCAGTCTCACCTTGATACAGCTTGATGTCGACCTTCACTTCCATCTTGAACAGAGACTATGAATGGTTCATGGAACTCAAGCTAGGTTGTTCTTTTTCGAGTTCTCTCTTACCCTTCTGGTTCTTCTATATCTATTGATTTTCCCTCTAATCCGACCTCCAAGTTGGAACCTTCATCTTCTCTGATTCCACCATGAGAAGGTTCATATTACGGTTGATATCTGTAACCTACACTTCCAACCTTGCTAATCTCTCCTCTGCCAAATCTTGAGGGTTATTAATAGATTCGTCATCCATGGCTAGGGTTTTATGAATTTCAACTTAACCGATATGGATCCCCTGCGACTCCCCACAATATATTGAAATAAACCTACTCTGATACCCAATGATCTGTAAACTGCAGTGAATATTCCACTCAATATTTCATCACAACAAATCTGATAAAATATATCTAAAATCTGAATCTAAACCATAAAGGTTAATTTTCCCTAGATTCTTGGATTTATTAAATCATTGTTTCTACTTATGCATGTAATATATGGAATATGAGAAATAGAGAACAGTAAAAAAATGAACACTAACAAACCAATGACACAAGATATGCTCTAGGAAACCGTTATGGGAGAAAACCCAATTGGAAGGTGAGGTTGCTCTACTTTCTCTTTCTCTAAATGAAAATGGATGCAAGTACAAAGGAGTAAGACCTATGGCCCATGGGATATTACAAAACACAAACCATTTTTGTTTCCCCTCTCTCTATCCACTCACAACTACTCCACTCATCTATGAAACAAAATGCTCGAGAATAAAATGGAACCCCTTTTCCACTTAGTGGCCCAGTTATAACACACTCCAATAGCCAACTAGTGGTTAAGTTTGACTCCTTCAACTCTTAACTAGAGTTACAATATTCACCATTATAGAAACTTCTTCATCATGATCACGTGGCTAGCCACTTTTCTATGAGAAATGGGGCTAACGTGGCATCCTCTTGAATCATGGTGGTCAAAACAAAAAGGTCAACTTCTGAGCGACATCAATTTTGCATAGGGACTCTGTTTGAGGTCTTTCCTGCATCGTTGGAAAGGTATCTGAGTGTAGAATAGTGTTAGGGGGTCTTGCACAAGCAAGAGTTTTTGGACCCCAAAAAACTTTAGGAAATGCCTCAAACTGCCTTCAGAAGGTTTAAAACCCCAACTCGCCAAACTAAGACCTACCTATAAAAATGACCCTTTGAGTTGATTCCTCCAATTTTTCCACTCTGAAAGCATTAAGATGGATGAAAAATATTATAAAGATCCAATCCAGATCAGTTCCTTACAAGATGTATTTCCAAGACAAATACAAAGAGTGAGTACAATGATGATTATTATAATGAGAGATTACTCCCTTCTTCCTTTATTTATATGAGATAAGGGAGGAAAAAAATATATCAATGGTCCTTATCCACTAGAAGCAACCTATCCATAAGAAGATAGACCCATATGTGAAGTGATCCCTGTGAAAAATCAGTGACCTGATTCCCTACTGCAGCAACTAATTAAATTTCTGCTACTTGTTAATTTCTAAATCAAGTTATTTATAGTGTTACACAGTAAACATCGAAATCAAATCTATTGCAGCCTTCACAACATAAAATACTGCGGAAACAAAATACTGCGCAGGAAAGAAATCAACACACATACAAGTACACCGTTGGTTTTTGACAAACGTCCCCAGAAAAACCCAATGTGGGAAAATTGGTGCAACAGCTAAGGATTTTAATTATTATGCAATAGTTTCTGAGAATAAACCTTTAGATGCCCAAACTGGTAATCTAATACAGAGAATAAACTGGCAAAGAGGTAGTGAGAAATATTCCCACACTGTCACTGGAAATCTGACACTGGTCCAGGCTCTAGATGGCTAGCTCCACGCTGCCTCTACGCAGTCACTGCATCACATCTTCTAGGAGCTACGTCACCCTTCAAGCTGATCAATTTGTTGACTAGAACTCGACTCTCTGGCCCTCCAGTCTCACACCCCGGCTTCTGGCACTAGATCTTGACTGCTCCCAACAAAATTGCAGACTCCCTCTGAAGCAATGCGCTGCCTCTCTGAGCCTCTCGATGCCTTCTCTGCCTTGCACTCACTAGAACTAGAAAACTCCCCTCCGGTCTGCTATCCCTACCCCTCACTATAAGAAGATCACTCGATCTCTCTCCGACGACTCAACACTGCTACTCTTGAGAAATTCGATCTCTAGATCTCACTATCTCAGTGTGTTCTCCAAGTGCCCATCAAGCTCCTTCTTATAATCTCTCATTGGAACACCAACGGCCAAGATTAAAACATAATCAAAGGCTAAGATTAACTGAGAGTTGATCCTCGTCTTTATGATTTTATCTAGAAGATTCGCACCAGATTTAATTAATACCCTTTAATTAATCACATTTCCTAAGTTTAGACTTAGGAACACATTAAAAATGATTAATTATTTTAATTAAACTATCCTAGGCGGAATTTTCCCAAACGATTTCTAGGTTTTGGAGAATACATGTATTCTAGCCTCTCCACAAATTTTCGTGGCTAGAACACAGTCGATGCTACAAAAATCAACACTCCCTCTTCGCGAGGAATGTCTTCTAGCCTACAACCCACTGAAGCTACACTCTATCTTTGTAACCCCTCCTGTTATGCTACTGATTCCTGGCTCTACTGCCCACCAACTACTGCGCAACTCTGATTTTTGCATCTGTGTTGCTACTGGCCCTGCTAAACTGCTACCAACACTGCATCTGCACTGCAACCCTTTCCATCTGCTGCAGCTGCAACTGCAACAACTGCAACAGAAAAGCATCCAAAATACTGAACCATCTGTGGTCAATATGATGCATCCGTCATCTGAGTTCTGACTGTTGCTAGCCTCTGCGTTGTCACTAAAGCCACTGTGTTGCTGATGACTCTGCACCAGTGTTGTTAAAAGCGCGATTTAATCGCGCTTTTTTCCCCCCAACGATTTAATCGCGCGTTTTATAGCAAAAAAACGCCGGTTTTTTTTGGCGCTTTTTTTCCGAAAAAAAGCGCGCTTTTTTCACAAAAAACGCGGGGTAGGCTGGCAGCGCGTTTTTACAATGAAAAATTAGATTTTTCATTGCTCATTCGGACAGCAGGCGCGCGAGGAAGAGGAGAGGAGATAGGAGAGAGGAGCTGGAGGGCTTCTTGGCGATTCGAAGTGGCTAGACTCACTATTTCAAGAGGAGATCGCCATTTTCACCGTAGAAACGGTATGTAGGGTAATTTTTTTTTGTTTTCATTGTTTCAAAACATTGTTTTTCTATGTTTTTAATTTTTTTTTGTTGAAAAACTTCACATGGGCACCATTTTTTTTTTGTTGTTTTTAAAGAATTTTTTGTATTTCTTCATTGATTTGGGATGGGTAACTTGGAATGGCTATGGGAACCAATTATTTTTTTTGTTTTCATTTTTTTTAAACATTGTTTATGTTTTTTCATTGTTTTTGGCATTTGCTTGCCATTTGGTTGGGTAACTTGGGTTTGGAACTTTGGATTCTAGAAATTCGTAGCTTGTAATTTTGTAAATGGCAAATGCTAAATTGTAATCCTAAATTCATATTTCCTAATCCTTATTAATTTTAATTTTTTCCCATAGGTTTGCAACTTCAAAGTTAAAAAACAAACATGCCAAGGAAATTGGATCTT